>LPNX010920168.1:1144526-1213151 GCA_001517045.1 Pseudotsuga menziesii | reverse complement strand
TTCATGAGACCTCTGTGAAGATAAGACTAATATCTGATGGGACATCCCACTTTTGTATCGCCTTTCCCCCCGACCATAGTCCGGATGTGTACTCACATGATATTATACTGCCTTTGACATGTAACTCTTTCTGGGTGAGTGTTAACACTGCCCTTTGATTCTTAATAAAAGAATACCAAGGACAGGCTTTTTTTATCTGAAAAAAAAAAAAAGAAAAAAAAAGCCTTGCATTTAAGCACGTTTGATGGGTTGCTGAAATGTTTTGGATGCCTCCAGAGGTTCAATTATTTTTGGAAAAATTTGGTGCTTGGTGAGCCAATGGACACATGAGGAAGACACACAGCATGGGAGAACAAAACTTGTCCATGGATATATTGTCTGAAACTTCGGTTTTCTGATCAACATGCTTCCTTTAAAGATTTCCTTTTTAATTGTTGGGCAAGAAATGATGCTTTCCCATGATTAGATCTGTTATAAACTTTGGTCACTTCCCTAAGGACTACCATACAAATTATTCTCTCCTTGCCTCAAGCAATATATCATATTACACATCATGATCGAACTTATGATTTAAGTCGGTCATGATGATGCGAACTATAATTAGTTTAATGCATCATTTCTCAGTCGTACAAACGTCTCGCTCTCCACTATTGATATTGACAAAACAAAATACCCTTTTCGAACTGATATTGCATGGCGAGGTTAAGTATTACCATATTTTATTATCTCATTGATGCATTTTAATTTTTATCATAACCCTAAATCAATGTATTCCCTGCACAACTGTTATATTCCTCTTTCATGTAAATGAACGAATACACTGATCAATTATTTCTCTGTGACATGTCTCTCATAGGAATAATATTGTTATGACAACGTAAATTGTATAAGCTTGACCGAGTGGTGGATCAGATTTTGTTGAGGGAGAGCTCTGTTGAGCTATAAGATTGTTCTTGTTGTCCTATTATTCTCGATTTTAGCTCATAGGGCCGTTGTTATTTTTCCATGCATCTTTTATAGTCTCTGGTAACACTTCTTTTATACTGACAATCCACTACAATGGAAATCATTGCTGGTAGCCACAATTTTTTTTGTCCTCCTACGTGTATAGAGCTAGTATTGGGGTACCAATGTGTTGGAGACTCCTCAGAAGAATCATAACTAGCAACAATACATCAATAAGTTGTTGTTGGAGAGTGCAATAAGTTGTTGTTGGAGAGTGCATGGACAAAATTTTAAACATCCTGTACTTTATATATATATGTATTTTAAAATTTGAAAAGCGTTACCTCGAAGATTTAGTTATAATTTTGTAGAAAAGTTATGTTGGGTTTTAACCATATTTTTTCCATTTTCTCTTAGGCCAAAATAGAGCTCTACATTTACCCAATTCATGATAAAATAGCCGAATTTAAGGTTTGTTTCTATAAATCTTTTGAAAAAAATTGTTTTTTTTTTAATGTTGAACCCATTGTATATTGTTTTCTATGTTGAACCTATTATATATATTACCTTCAGAGTAAACCGTCCATTGAAAATTGTTAAAGCAAATTTCAAGATTCATGTATCTAAATCAAAATTTATTCCTACTTGTGCTAAATGTGGGGGATAGATCCCAACTGCAATTTAAAAACATTATAGCGCATTTGCTGAAAAGCTAGCAGTAAAGAGTTTGTGTTTTTAAGCTAAAATGCATATGCATATTTTATAAGAGGAGGCTTACTATTGGACCATACACAATGATGAAGTTAAATAAGTTTCAAGGAAACATATGACGAGTTGAGAAAGTATGGGGATGTTGATAATAAGTCTATGTAGGAAACACGTTGAAGAGATGGATTGAAAGGATTGGCATGTATGAATGGTTATGTCTTCCTTTAGCAGAAAGTGTATTTATCATTGACAATTGTGCAAGGTTTGTTCAAAGTATCGGCAAGCCTCCACTTCTAGCTTTGGCTCAAGTATTTGACCCAACTTATGAATCATCTTGAGAAGTCTACCACAACCATGATTGTAACAAGATTCAACTATAGTGACAAGGGGCTTACTCCAAATTGAGCACATTTGAGCAAAAAACATTTCTGTCAGATACAAATAGTAATTAGAATTCCCAATTCCAATATAAGCAACGTCTACTAAGTTGCTTTTTCAATATATTGGAAACAAAAGCTTGTTTGTTATGATGTAGTATTTTTTTTTGAATGTGAGCTGAAGTACCAATAATAGATTCAATTTTTTGGCAATACCCAAGACATATGAAAATTGAGAGCAACAATTTTATGTTATGTGTATCAAAATAACTCATACTAATAGGTCAAACTGGGTTGAGACTTAACATTAAAGGGGTGCCTACCCTTTTAGCTTCACTAAGATGGATGAATATGTGCATCCCTATCCCATGCAAGAATTGAATCCGTGACCTCCTCAGAGATAACACATGCTCGTAACCATTGGGCACACTCAGGTGCACATCATATCTAATTTCTCAAAAGGTGTTGATCCTTGTCATTAGGTTTGATTCCCCTAAGTTGCATGCCTCTTTAGGCCTGTCTCACCTATAAAAAAGGACCAACTAATGGGATAGGGTCAAGTGAAAGTCCTGAAACTTATTTCATGAATTAGAGTCCTAGTTAGCAACAAGTTTGCACTCCCTCATGTTGACTAGAAGCATTTCTAAACTAGAAACAAAAAAATAGATCACATCCATTTTTTCCAATCTTGACAAATAAAATCGATTCAAAGGCTATGAAAGCTAAAATAATGTATTAACAATGCATAATCAATTTAGTTAATTATTGGTGTATATGCATATGTAGAGAGAAAGTAGGGGGTATTTGTATATTATCAATAGACCTAAAAAAGTAGACCATGGCCTATTTGATTCAAGAAAATAAGCTTGTTCTAGCAAACCAAGCAAATCTTACAAACCACATTAGAGCAATAATTTCCACATATATAGGATGAATAAACATAGAGCACATGATGCTATTTTATGGTAGTCATACATAAGTCCGTACTATATGTTAATCAGAAAATGGCAATTTCTATTAGTGATGTACGTTAGCATTAGTCACTCTCGTTATTGTATTATCCCAATCCTATGCACATCCAATGTGCACAACTCTTACAACAATTAATCCAAAAAAATAGTATTGAATATTTGCTTACAATTCTTTAGATCACATAGATTTGAGTGAAAATACTCAAACCTCAACATACGCAGAAAATGTGTGTAATAAAAAATCTATGTAGTGGGAAACTGTAAAGTGCGATGGATGAAGTTGTTCCAGAAATAATTTGCAATAAAGTCGTTGGTGCCAATGATGATAAACATCATTTCTCCATTCATCCCTGAGGGAGCCAATGAAAGTTGAACCTAGATGACCTATGACCTACCTTTTAGTAACATGCCTTTGGTAGATGGTTCAATTGATTGAGCTATTTTTTTTTCTTTTTCTTTGGTGGGTGTTTATAGCTTTGGAGAAACACACTAAATGTACATAGAATCCATGTAGTTCTATTGTCATCAATTACTAGGATAGTGGATATGCATATGAAGAGTTGTGTACATGACTCATGTGCACTTAGCCACACCCTTTTCAAACCTCTTCAATATGTCTACAATTTCCATGCAACGATAGTTCTTCCCTAGAGCAAGTAAACGCTAATCATAGCCCTTGGGTAATGGCCTTTTGCCCCAAAATGAGGATAATATGTTGGCATATGTTCATTTGGTAGCCAATATGTTGGGAAAATAATGGGTGGGTGTTAGGGATTGAGATAGTGGATTTGAATAATAGTTGTGTACATAACTCATGCTCTTAGCCCATCATTGTCCAACCTTTCCAAATCATCTACAAATTTCATGTAAAGTTTTCCCTAAGAACAAGTCAAAACTATCATAGCCTCCATGTAATGACCTTCTAACCCTAATTGGAGATAATACACTTATATAATTCCATATAATAGTGAATATGCCATCTATTTAAAAGTTGAATAAATTTAACCTCATCCTAAAAACAAATTTGATCATCTTTTTCTTATCACATTTTACACAATTAATATTTTAAACTATTTTTAAAATGTATTAATTTATATACAAAATATACAATTTATTATTATTATTATATTATATATCATTGTTGTTAAATGTTGTCGGCTTGACCTCTTCGATCACTAGTCGACTTGACCACTTTGACCACTAGTCGGTTTTACTCAACCGACCTTGTCGGTTCACTTACTTTGGTTTGGTTTTAGTCGGAATTTACAAATGATATTTCTTAGTCTAAAAGACTTAAGAAATTACAAATGTTTTTCACCTGTGAGTAAGATGAAATAAAAATTGACACAATAACAATTCTAGAGAACTTATAAAAACATATAACCAAACATTTAGGAAGACTTGAGTCGACCACTCTGTCGTAAAACCTGGAACTTTCATTGGGTGAGAAATTTATGGATTCTTTGATCTTTCACTCAAACCGTAAATGTAAACAACATTTACTCAAGTAAATCTGGAAAGATTGTGTGGCTAAATAAACATGCATTCAGCCATAAACTATTTCATATATATAACTTGTCCATAAATAAAAAAATGTAATACAAACTTGTCGATCCAAACTTGTCGGTTGAGCTTCGGCTCTTTGACAAAATCACACACATAGAAGCTTGAGCTTCAACTTCACTCTCTGCTCAAAGTTCTCTCTTTCTCTCTTTCTCTCACCCATAGTTCTCTTGTGAGTTCTATATTGTGTCTAACTTGTTTTACAATTTTCTTCTTCTATTTATAGGTAACCTGAAATTGCTTCTATGTGAATCTACAAACTTTCCATTAATGGCTATAATAACTATCTACCTACAAACTTAGCTTCAGAAATAAATTCGACTGGTTTACATTGTCGAATCATGAACACTTCACTCTTGTCAGAATGAACGACAAGATCTGAGCTGATATGGACTCTCACAGAGTCGGTTGAGATCATATACAGATCTGCAAGTAATTAATATTTCCAACACTCCCCCTTAATTATGAGCAGATGGGGATTTTTTTTAAAACAAAATTTACAATTTTTTTCAAAGCTTAAACATGTTCTGTGCATGACAGAGTTCACTGTACAAAACTTGTCATTCCAAGATAACTACGTAGATACTGGAGTGTATCCTTTGCCAATGGTTTTGTAAAGATGTCTGCAAGTTGATCTCTAGACCTGCAAAATTCCAAACAAATTTCTTTGTTGTTCACTAACTCTCTTATGAAATGAAACCTTATGTCGATGTGCTTGGTTCTCTTGTGAAACACATGATTCTTTGATAATGCAATGGCTGAATTGTTGTCACAAAAGATGGTTGTCGGTTCTTGATGGTTCCGTGACAAGTCTTTTAACACTCTCCGCATCCAGACATCTTGACATGCAACACTTGTAGTTGCAACATACTCTTCTTTTGCTGAAGATAGAGTTACTATGGGATGTTTCTTTGAAGCCCATGAAACAACACCTGTACCAAAATGAAATGTGTACCTAGATTTTCTCTTCCTGTCATCTATGCTGCCTCCATTGTCACTGTCAGTGTAGCCAGCGAGTTTAAATTTTTTTGAGGTTGAATACATAATGCCAAGGTCTTTTGTGCCACTTACATACCTCAAAATTCTTTTACTTGCTTGCCAATGTGAGTCTTTTGGTGACTCCATGAATCTTGAGATCAGACTTACTGCATACATGATGTCTGGTCTTGTTGCTGTCAAATACATTAGGCTGCCAATAAGACTTTGAACATCGTAGGATCTACAGATGATCCTTCATCATCCTTGCTCAATTTTAAACTTGTTATTATTGGTGTTGGGGTTGTCTTGCAATTAGACATGTTAAATATTTTTAAAACTTCACTTGCATACTTTGACTGTGATATAAAATACCACTTTCAGTCTGCTGAACTTCAATTCCCAGAAAAAACTTCATAAGCCCTAGATTAGTCATTTCAAATTCACTTTCCATGACTTCTTTCAAATCTGCTATGCCAAAATCACCAGTAAATATTAAATCATCTACATACAAGCAGACAATTAGCATCTTACCTTGCTCATCAAACTTGGTGTACAAAGTTGGTTCACTTTCACTTCTGTGAAATCCATTTTCAGTGAGATAGGAATCAATTCGACTGTACCAAGTTCTAGGAGCTTGCTTCAAACCATAGAGTGCATTTTACAGTCTGTACACTTTTTTCTCTTGACCTGGAACTTCATAGCCTTGTGGTTGTTCCACATATACTTCCTCTTCTAGATAGTCATTCAAAAATGCTAACTTAACATCCATTTGATAAACATGCCATTTGTTTTGTGCAGTAATGGCCAATACTGTTATGACTGTATCCATGCGTGCAACAGGTGCAAACGTTTCATTGAAGTCTATACCGAGTTGCTGTGTGAACCCTCTTGCTACCATTCTTGCTTTGTGCTTCTGTACATTCCCATCAACATCTTTCTTTTTCTTGTAAATCCATTTGACACTGATTACATCTTTGTCTTTTGGTACATCTACCAGCTCCCTTGTTTGGTTCTTCCCAATGCAGTCTATTTCTTCATCCATGGCTTGTGCCCATACTTCTTCAACAACTTATTCAAATGTTAGTGGATCATATATAGGAGAAAATAATGCAAAGAGAGAGAATGAATTTAGTGTACCAGCTTCATATATCTCATGCAGACTTCTTGTCTTCATCGGTCTTGTCGATGTCGACTTCGACGAAATGCTTGATGGAGTTTTCTATCCTCTTGGTGTGCCTGTTGGCGTAGCTTGAGCTTCCACTTGTGTCGATGATCCTTGTGCTGAACCATGTCGTGGTTTCATGGGAGTCGACGTGTAACATCCCCTCAGAACATGACCAGAAAATGTGAAGCGTAAGTAAAAAGGAACTGTAAGTGAATACCCTAGCCTCATCCAAATTATAGATGAAATTTAATTATGCTAGGAGACTGAAAGCTTGTTCGACTAAAGCGATGATTGGGGATGAATCCACTAGGGGGAGAGGAAAATAGCTGGTGAAACCCTTGGAAACTTGGTTTAGGATTTTTGGGTGTCATCCTAGTACTTATGAGTCTCAAAAAAAAAATTAGTTAACTCTTAAACTTGGATGTTCAAGGGAGGAAACAAGTTATCCTACTCGTGATTAAGTTAATGGATAGTAACACATGCATATATCCATTATAAGTAGAAAGCTATATATATATATATATAGGAAAAGGGTTAATGCTTTATGAAAACAAACCCTTTTAAACTTAAGAAAATACATAATATATATGCCTCTCTCAAAATAATCCTTATATATAAGGATATTGAATTTAAAAAAAAAAGAGAAAACCTTACCATAATGCAATTTAGAATGAATTTAAAATATTTTAAAGATATATTTATATATATATATATATATGAAGGATTTAATTATTTTGTGAACTACAAACCCTTTTTCATTAAAAAGGATAACAAACTTTAAAGAACCCTTAAAAGATGAGCTTCAAATGGTATATATACGAATGACACTAAAGACAAGGAAGAAGAATTAAAATAAAAGAATTTTGTTAAGGTGATGTAGTAGTGTCGATTAAGACATGTGGCAAGAATTATTGCTGGGCCTCAATAGAGAGGCTAAGAGAGAATGAACTCCAAGTAATCATCGGATCTTATGGGGAATTGGTTAGTTAGTTGCCACCATTTTCGATGGAGAGGAGTATCTTCTCGAGAAAGAAGGAATTGTGTTCCCTGGATTAAAATGGAAAAGAAATGTGGCAATACTTCTGCCATTTGACTTCTAAAAAAAAGTAAGGGTTTTATTATTTAAGGCTACGATTTCTGAAGGAGAGGGGGATCTAACCAAGAATGGCAGTGGAGGGAGAACATAGCTAATGGAGAAGGGCATCCGCCTTTGGGAAGTTTTATACTTTTCAAAAGGAGAATAGGATCGATGTTACCTGTGGCCCTGACCCAACCTCAGAGAAGATCTTCGGATACATTGTACTTGTTGCAGGAGACTTGGGAGTTTCCAGGTATGCGCTGTTATATGCATTGGATATTTGATTAGTTGTGATCTAGATCTGAGAAAACGTTATCAATGCTTTGGATTCATGCATGCAATCTATAAAATCCTTGAGACTTGCCTTTGTTTTTATATCAATATTTGGTTGGAATAGAAAGCTTGCAATTTCTGATTTCAATCTTGGATCTTATCTCTTGCCTGTGATTTTCTTTCCTCTGCATACTGAAATCATTGTAGATTGCGATATATACATTAGTTGATAGTCTTTGTTGTTGGAATCGTTGTTTGTTGTTGGTATGGATTTACAAATCCATTTCTGATTGGATCTTCCTTTGAGTATAAACAGTATTGTTGTTTGTAACTCCACGATTTTGGCATGGAATAATTGTTTACCAGGTTTTAAACCCAGATAAATTTCTTATCTTCCAGGAATTATTGGGAATAACTGCATTTTTCTATACTTTTGATTTAGATCCAGCTTCATACCATACAATCCTCCTGTAACCTCTGCATGTTTGGATTTTGGATCTACGATTGGACTTGGACCAGCTTTGATTTGTGTAATAATCCTTGGGTTGGGTTAGAATTAGACCCGTATTTGTTTAAAATCTCTAGCATGTGCTTGATACCTATGATCTAGATACTATGCATAATGATTCATATATGTTTGCAACCGATATGATTTTGATGCATGATTTTGATTGTGCCTACGATTTGATTGCAATTTCATATATATCATCTTCCTGTAATTTATAAGTTCAAGCAAAGAAACACTTTTAATCTTGTGTTGCTCGATCTTGCATTTTTAGAATACGGTATTGCTATAAAAACACATTAATTTGCGGTTAAGTCACGAATACCATCCAGGGTTTTAGGATGGATACTAGACTGTGAGATGTACTAGTGTATAGTAATGGTATGGAGATCAACACTCTCTTTTTTAGCAGTAACTTATGTTTAATAACTTGAAGTAACGTTAATGCCCTGAAGTAACGCCCTCTTCTTGCCAGCATTACCATATGTGCAAACTCTGAAGACTACGCCCTTTGTTTCCAGCTCTAAGTTAAATTTAAGATATGAAGATTTCACCCTTTGCTGCCAGTTTTATCATGCGTTTAAGATTTGAAGCGAAAGCCTCGTTTTGCTAGCATTTCCCACATGGTGGAGAATTGGAATCTTTTACCACCGTTCGGCTTTTAGTTTAAAACTATTTTTTCCACCTCCGGCAATTGTGCATAATACAGATCCGATTTTAATGGATGTTTGTTTTAAAATATCTGATTGTTCTTCTGCATTTTTTTTAATGAACTAAAAGTGTTGCGATTTCTATGGACTAAGCATGCTTTTTAAAACATCTACATGCAATTTATTATATCATATTTGTGCTGTTATAAAAACATTACATACATGTTCTTAAATGTTTTAAAACATATGCATGCGATTATATTATTTCTATTCTATTATATCTTCACCTCATAAAATATTTACGTTACATGTTCATAATACTATTATGAAGTATGGATTTTTTTAGTGTAAAGCTATGTTCATAATACTATTATGAACTATGGATTTGTTGTGAAGCTAGAACTCATGGACAATGGATATTTTGACTTAATGCAAAGTCTCATAAAGTGATTTTAATAACTTTATGGTTAATGCCCATGGAATTAATAAAGTAAAATACTAATTCACCTATACATATATGTTTATAATCTTATTATAAACTATGAATTTGTTAATAAAAGATAGCATTTTATACACATAGAGATATTGGTAAAATTTACTATAACAGTAGATACAGATAGAAATTCTATTTATATGTAAAGTGGAAAACATTCCTCTTGGAATTTCTTTAGTAGAACATATATATATGGTGGGAAAATGCTTCATTCTTAAATTAGAGTGAAAGTAGCAGTTTGGGATATAAATATAAACTTAAGGATAGAGCAAACATTGTTCTGGGATTTAAGTTATATTTATAAGACATTACCATCACTAGGTGATTATATATGGGAAACCTCTCCATCATTAAATAAATGTATGAATTTGTGCCTTAAACAAATAATATGATATTGACCAAGTATAAATATGATTATGTGGTGTAAGGCATGGAGTAAAAGGATTTATGCCTCCAATAATTGGTAATGCCTCAGTTCAATTCTATAACTGGTCACAATAAGCCTTGTAAAGGACTTAAACTGTCTACTGAACCTTAGTGGATTCGTCGCCCGGCTCGGGGGTGGCTTTAGATGGAAAAACATATGTCGAATGAAGCCTACGGTTGCGTGGAAAGTCGTGGACACGCTTTCAGTCGCCTAGGCTAAAGTAACATTAAAGAAGTATCAGTGGTGTTAAAATTGATTATAGAAAATTATCATGCAGTTTACATGTTTTATAGCACTAATACGTAAATTGAGTGTTGGTTGCAGAACTATGGCTCGTTGATGGCAGGTTATTGGAAGACTCTAGAAAGACAGTATAATTTTTCTATTTATAAAGCATTATTTCTTTAATAGTTAAACTTGGTTAGATGGAGTTAATTATTTGGTTCTACTAATTATGCTGAGGTTGCATGATTTTCAGGGTGGGTGCATAAACTATGTCCCGAGGCGCTGAATGACGTCAAGATATCTCTTGAGGGACACCGAGACTCATGCATAGTACCTTGTTATGATGGAGGTCAGAGTTGATTAAAAGAAAAGGTTTAATGTGAAATGGCTATCCCATTTGAGGGATATCCTAGCGTCTCATATAAAGGTTGTGCTTTTAAGATATTTATGTATTAAAGTGATTTGATAAACCCTTAATGTAAAAGAATGATATAGTTTGATAGTAAACAATTTTTCTTTTAGTATGTTCAAATGTATATAATGTAACCCTACTAAATGAATGATTCAATGATTCAAATGTATCTGATTAAAGGTATAATTTTTGGGTAACAATGAAAATGACAACAATGTTTACAATTACAGGACTAACACAATTGGCTTGTTGCATATAGTAAAAGCAAAAAAAAAAAAATTACCCCATTTCCTCCGAATTTACTATGGGGATTTCGGGGATGTGACACGACAGTACTGCAACCGGTTGAATTACATGTGGTATTTGAACCACTTCCTCTTTCATATCATCATTGTCGACATTCGACACAATCTTGACATTTATGTCGACAGTTCCATCCCATGATTCATTCTTGACAAATTGAACATCTCCACTGATAATCACTTTCCTTGTGACAGGATCATACAACTTGTATGATTTTGTGTCTTCAGAATAGCTGACAAAAATACATTTCTATCCCTTCTTGTCTAGCTTATTTCTCAGCTCATCTGGAACATGAGCATATGCAACACAACCAAAAAATTTTAAGTGAGAAACACTATGATTCATACCTGCCCATGCTTCTTGAGGAACTTTGTTCTTCACACTCTTTGCCAGACACTAGTTCATAATGTATACAACAGTTATGACTGCTTCGCCCCAATATTCATTTAGAAATTGCTTGCCTGCCAACATGCTGCGCGCCATCTCCATGATGGTTTTGTTCTTTCTTTCGGCAATATCATTTTGCTGAGGTGTATACCGTGTAGTGAATTTCTTTTTAATTCCATGGGTCTTGCAAAAATTTAGAAATTCATTTGAAATAGATTCACCTCCTCTGTCGATCCTTAATATCTTGATGTGGTGTCCACTCTGGTTCTCCGCGAGTGCCTTGAACTGCTCAAAATAACTAAATGCATCAGATTTATGTTTCAGAAAATAGACCCATGTTTTTCTTGAGTAGTCATCAATAAAAGTTAGAAAATAATTGCAGCCACCAATGGATGATGTCTGCATTGGACCAAAAATATCAGAGTGCACAATTTCAAGTGGTGTGCGTGCTCTATAAGACTTTTCGACTGGAAACGTATCTCTATGCTGCTTGCAAAAAATGCAGCCTTCACAAACCCTTTCTTGTCTGTTGATCAATGAAAAAAATTTCACCATATTCTTTGTGTGCAATAGCTTCAGCCCACCAAAATTCAGATGTCCAAATCTGAAATGCCACAACCAAGATTCATCCTGAACTTCTGTTTGAAATACAGCCTGAAAATCAGCACTGCCATTTTCTTTCTTGTCGAGGGGGTCGACTATTTCTTTATTTTCTTCCTTGAATGCAGATCCTGTATTTGTCTTCCCTTTCATGTTGGGAAATATCCTCAATGGAAACAAATGATTGCTCGTCATTGGCACTTTTTCTATCAGCTGGTCACTTGGACGCTTGTCTTTAATCACACAGTGATCATCTTCTATGTAGATTTTGTATCCTTTTTGTATCAGTTGTCCAATGCTTAAAAAATTATGTTTCATACCTTCAACATGATATACGTCAGGGATATACTTACTCTCCCCCTGTTTGGTTAGAATACCAACAGTGCCTTTTCCCAAAACAGTAACTTGGACATTGTTTCTAAGTGTAACATCGGTTTGAACTGAATTATCTAGACTGGAAAACAAATTTAAATTACCAGTCATATGATTGCTTCAGCCTGAATCTAAGTACCATATGTCATGTGGAATTTCTTGAACAAAATTGCATTCAATTGGAGATGTAGATGCCATTAACATTGCACTTGTCAGAGTGCTAGTGTTGGTCGACTGATTTGGGATTTTCCTTCCATGGTCATATTGTTTCTTCCTGCATACATATGCATAATGACCAAATTTATTACAATAATGGCATTGAATTTTTGATTTATCAAACCTCTGACCACTTGGCTGACTTGGATTCTGATTCTCTCCTCTAGCAACAACATTTGTAGGACTTCTCCCTCGTCCTACTCTTGAAGAACTTCTTCCTCTGCCTCTGAAGTTGTTTCTTCCCCTGCCTCTACCACGGCTTATGGATGACTATGCTGTGAATGCACCTTCCAATGATGTTTGTGTTTTGTTGAGTCTGTGTTCATGATTGATGAGTGAAGCTTGCATCTCATCAATGGTAAACAATGACATGTATGTGTGTTCTTCCAAGGTCACAACCAAGTTTTCAAAAATTGGGGGAAGATTTCTGAGAATTTTTTAAACAACCCTTTGGTGGTCTTTTATGGCTTCTCCATGAGATTTCAGTTGGTTTAGCAAACCAACAAATCTGGTGTAGAATGAGTCAACCGACTTTGAATGTTTCATGGACAAAGATTCAAAATCTCTTCTCAGAATCTACAACTTGGAAGTATTTACCTTGCCCAAACCTTGATAGGTGGTCTCCAATGTATCCCATGATTGCTTAGCGTTAATTGTTGCTGCTACTCTTGAGAGTATGCTTTCATGCATGGCTTGATGTATGCAGAACATAGCCTTTCCATCTTTCTTCCTCTGTTCCCTCAAGGCATCTTTCTCAGCTTGTGTGAGATTTTTATATGCTGTCATATCTGCTGGTTCTGCATAACCATGTTGGACAATCTCCCATATATCTTGACCTCTGAACAAAGCCTTCATAGTTAGAGACCAATATTCATAATTCTTTCCTGTAAAAATTGGAGTTTGCAATGAACCAAAAGTGGAAGCCATTTTTAAAATGTTTTTAACTTTCCTTAGAAAATTAATTTTCCACTTTTTAAGACAAGATTTCTTTCCTAAACGTTCCTCTGATACCAGTTAGCCAAAACTGAGTCGACTAAACTTGAGTTTATCGCTCAGTTATTAAAAATTTAAAATTCATGCTGACCTCTTTTTCATTTTACTTGTTGGGTGAAACTAACTGGTTTTACTTCGACCACTTGTCGATTACTTCGCTTTGACCACTAGTAGGCTTGACCTCTTTGACTACTAGTCGGCTTGACCACTTCGACCACTAGTCAGTTTTACTACACCGACCTTGTTGGTTCACTTACTTTGGTTTGGTTTTAGTCGGAATTTACAAATGATATTTCTCCGTCTAAAAGACTTAAGAAATGACAAATGTTTTTCACCTGCGAGTAAGATGAAGTAAAAACCGACAGAATAACAATTCTAGAGAACTTGTAAAAACATATAACCAAAGATTTAGGAAGACTTGAGTCGACCACTCTGCCGTAAAACCTGGAAATTTTTACTGGGTGAGAAATTTATGGATTCTTTGATCTTTCCCTCAAACTGTAAATGTAAACAACATTTACTCAGGTGACTCTGGAAATATTGTGCGGCTAAATAAACATGCATTCAACCATAAACTATTTCATATATATAACTTGTCCGCAAATAAAAAAATGTAATACAAACTTGTCGGCTGAGCTTCGGCTCTTCGACAGAATCACACACATAGAAGCTTGAGCTTCAACTTCACTCTCTGCTCAGAGTTCTCTCTTTCTCTCTTTTTCTCACCCAGAGTTCTCTTGTGAGTTCTATATTGTGTCTAAATTGATTTACAATTTTCTTCTTCTATTTATAGGCAACCTGAAATTGCTTCTACGTGAATCTATAGACTTTCCATTAATGGCTGTAATAACTATCTATCTACAAACTTAGCTTTAGAAATTAATTCGTCTGGTTTACATTGTCGAATCGTGAACACTTCACTCTTGTCAGACTGAACGAAAAGATATGAGCTGAAACAGACTCTGACAGAGTCGGCTAAGATCAGATACGGATCTGCAAGTAATTAATATTTCCAGCAAGGGCGAGGTAGCTGCTAGGAGAAGATGGGAAAAATGACATGAGCGGTTCAGAGGCGTTTGGGTGGATTCTAACATAGACCCGAGGGCGTCAAAAGTCATGGAGCTAGCGAGGGTAAGTTAGATAGATATGAATATGGAGGAAGCAATGAGCTAGAGTGACCAGCGAGGTGATGGAAAAAGGATGCAGGTGGAAGAGAAGGTTCTGGTTCGATGGGAAAGATGCAACGATATCGTTTGTATGAGTGCAGGGTTTGGAGGATCGATGCAAGAGGAAACATGAAGGTTTGGAAGGATAGCAGCGAAGGATGCTTTAGGTGAAGAAGGGAGAGGACTGGGTAGGTTAAGGAGTTAGGTCGAGGAGGAAGGAACAATAGTGGGATGTGAATGGTGGAGGGTGACGAGGCTGAGGAGGGCCGCGAATGCAAAGGATAAAATGAGGGTGTTGCGGGGGGGATTGCTGGTAGCAACGAAGGAGTAGCAGAGCTAAGTGAGGAGGGGGAAGCCGCGATGAGGAGGCAACAAGGAGGATGGAGAAAATGGTTGATGAGGGTAGTCTTAGGACAGCGTAGTGGGATAACAAGGTAAATTGTAGTGTGAGGACCTAGGGAAAACCCTAGCACAAGCCCTACCTAACATAGGGTTTCTTAGGAGGAGGGATAACCTAGTGGAGAAGGGTTCTAGGTTAAGCAACTAGACTAGAAAAACTAAGGAGAAACCCTAGGGCAGCCTCACATGGAGATGCACATTTGTTTGCTAAGGTGACAAGACGAAAGGTAATGGCCTATCCTAGGGCAAAGTCCAACTCTAAGGCCACCACTAAGACTCAAACATACACATCCACCAACATCCAAACAAGAAGGTAAGAATCTTGACCTCCTCGTGCTTGTGTCCATCCAACAAATCAAAACATCACCAAGAGAAGAGTGTCACCAAAGAATTACCAGAAAAATAACTCGCATTAACCAGAAAACTTCTTCATGAGGAGCGCATCCATCTAGAGAAACCCTAAGGAGGGTAAAACAAGTGCATAGTGATTTTTTTTATCCCATAAGTTCTGATTTACAAATGAGAGTGAGGAGATCTATTTATATGATCTCACACTCACTTTTAAAAATATAATCCATGTCGACATGCCTTTAAACAAGTAAATTTGTAATTATTAAATGTCAACTTAAAATTAAAAGAAAATAATAATAAAATATAGCCTAAGGTGGGCTACTTAGGGTATTTGCATTCCCAGGTGCCAAAACACGCTCAAATAAGAGAATTACTTTGAACGAAAGGCCACAGTGCGCTAGAGGGAGGGCATTATGCCCCATATAACCCCTAGAATACTGTAAAATCTCTCAACGCCCTCCTCAAAGCACGCAAATGACTTGGCATGGAGGAGGCCTTCCGTTGGTGCTAGATTTGTCTCATTAAATTTTTGGATTCTGGCAGCGCTGTCAGAAAATATATGATTGTTCTAATGTCAAAATGGTCAATTTTTGGTACTTGGCATCCTTTCAAAGGGAACTTACAAGATATGACAGGGTCTTATATGAGGATGCTTGGAGTCCATAGTTGAAGATTTGGTATTATAGGAAATTTTCAGCAATGTTTGTCTTTAGAAGGGCTCGTAGATGGCATCGAATAAAATATAAGGTATGCAAAATAATAAATCAATGATGGAAATGCGATCATTGCAACTTTAGCAAAAAGAACAAGTGCTCTGTTGTCATTTAAAGTGAGCCTCTGATTACAATACAAAACTCCACCTTTCAAAATGTTGAATGAAGCATACAAACCCTTTTGCACCGATGATATTCTCCGTTCTCTCTAACAAATTTACATTAGTAGCAATAGAGGCGACGAGCTTCTCTCAACGAGTCCAACGGCTTGTGATTGAGGATGGTATTCATAATGGAGGAAAGTAGTATCATGTACAACTCTAGAAATTCAAAGACTTGTAATGAACTAGAAGTGATAAGTAGTAGGTAATTTGTGTAAGGGAATACAAATGAACGTGTTGTGCAAATATGCAAAGGAAATCTTCAACACAACAAGGAAAAACATAGTTTTTTTTTTTGCTTTGTATGACCGATATTTCTTCCATGAACCCACTAGTCGATTCTCTGATGGTCAAGCCATCTTCGGTTTCTGCTCCTTGGTTTAACCCTAAAGTGGATTTAGATACATCCATGGTGTCAATTTTGCTTTTGCTTGAATAGGGTTGCTTGATTCCACTTTTCAACAACTAAACGATATTCCATTTGTAATTGCAAAGGACAGAGTTATTCTTTTCAACATGTGTAAGCTCCAATTGATTCATTTAGATTGAGGTAAAATTGTAAATCAGATTTAGTCAAAGTCTCCCACAAAATTTTGGATTAATCCAACAACTACAACTTATAGTGGTCAATCGAAAAGTGGTTCCATATTTTTTGTCCAAGCTAGCACATCATATGGAAGTCAAAGATTTTGTAAAATAATCACTTCCAGATTTCCAGGACACCTGGTATCAATAGTTGGTAGCTGAGTTATCAAATAGCTTTATTAATTCTAGATTTTAGGTGACAGGTGCTAGAGATTTATAAATTAGCAGAGTATCATCATTTAATTAAAATGTTGTCAGGATTTCCAAGCGCACGATTAATAGATAAAGGGTTGTTCCACATCTGAAGGATTGATCCAAGGTTTTCAGGCCAACACATTGAGCATCAATCTACCTCTTCAAACAACAGATTTGCATTTTATGACAAGTGACCGGGCATTTCTAGGCAAAATATTTGAGCAGTTCCAGATTTTTGGGCAAAAGATCAGCAATTGAAAGCTCAAGTTAAGTGTTTCTAGCATAAAATCATCTATCAAATAACCAATTCCATATTTCTTGTGGCAGATCGAGATTGATTATGTTTTTTGAACTTGATGATAGGTTTTGATTCCTTAATTTGTAACTATTGGTGGGTTGTATTCTTTTATATATTCACACATCTAGAATGTAAAAGAGGAGGTTCCAACGTGAGAGGCTGTGATGTATTTGTAAGGGTGTTATTATCAGTGAGATTATTTCAACCTGTCAGTATGTTTTAGAACTGTATGAGGATTGAATATTATATGAGGCAGTTTATGATTTCTTTTTATACAGATATTGTTTATCCCTATGATGAATCTTATGATGGGTGATGTTATTATCCTAGTTTCTCATTATATATGCCAATGTCTGTAATGTTTTATACATAATGTCTTTTTATCTAAAAATATCATTATTTATATGATTAATTGTTTCTAATCATATAATACTTTATTTACTGGTTCATACCTTGTTTACTATCTTTATTGGCTTTTTATCATACTTTTATAGGTCTGTGTTTTAGGCATATCATTCATCCACTTTGTCAAGTTCCTCTTTTGCTATTAAAAATCCAGATTCATTTAATTCGAGGTGCCTAAACTTTGTGCTAATCAGTCGGTACAAACTTTAGGACTAACACATTCCTCTGAAGAAAGAAGGCGAGGGAGGGCAATGACCCACTAACTGAAAGTCCAGGAGGGTGTATGAAGTGGATGCAACTTAAGACGAGTGTCTCGTAGATGAATAATAGGCCACTAGAGTGCACAAGAAGGAAATGGAGCCATGAGACCCAGTGGTCAACCTCTAGGGGCCCTGGACACCAACCCTGAGGTTACGAACCTCTTTAAAGGGCAGTTAACAATGTCATTAGCCCATAGTACCCTTAAAGGAGGACCAAAGGTCCGACCATGACCACCATTGCTCAATAACACCCCTCCTGGCCGAAAAATTGGCCCTCTCTCCTTAGGGTACACTTGAAGGTGTGTTGGGTACAAGTGCAGCGTAACAAATAACAAAGCTCTTCAAGGCGTGGGATTAGAAGAAGAATGGCCTTAGATGAATCGATAATTCAAAATGAGGTAATCATTGTTATCTTAAAGTACTAAAAGTTAAATTTCTAGTATTTAGGTTGATTATTGGATTATTGTAAATTATTGTTGTTTGATTGTTGAAAACTATAGTTGTTTGATGGTTTAAATTTTTGAAATTACAATTTCCAATTTCAAATCAGGAGAATTGAGAGATGATATCTCCAAGATGTTGGGTAAGGAGTAAACGAGCAATGAGCAGTGCCAATATTAATCATTGTGTAGCATCCTATATGCTCATGCATATCCACATGCACTCTGCCACATAGTATTTCTAAATATGCTTACTAATGTACATGCATTCCAGCTACCTTAGTCTCCTTTCAAAATCTAAAAATAGAACAACTTTATTAACATTAATAAATATAACAATGCAGCAAGAGAAGAGTGAAGTAAGTATCTTTTCCAATGGTAAAAAATATTTGGTAATGGTATAGGTTCAATGGTAAAATGCACATGGTGATCTTTCCCATAGTTCTTTTTTTAATAATATGGTATCTAAGAGTTGCAAAAATCCAAAACAAAAATAGATCATCTTATTCTATACAAAAAATAACTTTTTTAACAAAAAAGACATTTAATTAGAGAGAGTAAGCGACCGCCACGATATTTCATCAAGTATCTGTTAGAAGACATGGGTCGTTCAATTTTTCTTCAAATTTCAAACAACCTCCTCCTCCTGTCCCCTGCTCTTTTGCAACACAATGGTGGAGAGAGTTGATGCAAATCTCTTAGCCATAAATATAGGCCAAAAGGTTTCGGGCTCTGATACCATTTGATATCAAATGATATAAATTCCCGGGAACAGAGTACCAAATATCTAACTGAGTATAAAGCTCTGGAGAAATGAAAATACCCAAATTTTACAATGAAAGCGTAGAGCTTTCAAATTCAACAGATTCCGAAAATTGAGATTGACTCAAGGGAGACGCCCAGATCCAATCCAAGACCAAGCCAATGCCATCTGCATGTTTTTTCTCATTTTTATAATCATCATCTTGTTCCCAAATTCTGAAGCAAGAAGTAGATCTATGAGAAATTCTCTCATCTTGCAATAGGTTTGTGCAATCATGGCTGCTATGAGCAATAGTCTCATTCTGTAATCAGGGCCGTGATAATATTTTTAATTAAACTAAATAAAGTTTATACGACAAACAAAATTAAATTAAATTTAAACCTAAAATAAATCAATAATTAAAATAGACCATTAATTAAAATTAGATTTGTATTCTAAACCTAATTTTAAAATAAATTATAATTTTTTGAATTTTGATTCTTATCTCAAACCTTGGGTCCGCTCTCTTTTACAAAGTTGATTGTTCTATATTAATTTGTGTTGAAAGGGTGAATATCTCCTCAGATGTAGCTAGTGCACGGCTAATGTATTGATGATGACATGACTCAAAACATTGTCATCATGCAATGTAGACTTTCCACAAGATGCCATTATTTTTACTCTCCACAAGATGCCATGACTGTTAACTGCGGATCCTCAACAAACTCTATTATATGGCTATCGATTACAAATTTATCTGCGTTTATAATTTAGTGATTGACGTGCTCGAGAGTTTTTATTGATGACACATCATAAGTGTTTAATCTTATTGATGACACATCATGCATTTGAATTTTGAGAGTTTTTATTGATGACACATCATAAGTGTTTAATCTTATTGATGACACATCATGCATTTGAATTTTGAACCATTACTTTAATATCGCCCTTCACTTGAACTTGTTGTTGCTTTGGCACTTTCTTCCTTTAGCTTTAGCTTTGAGAGACAGTAGCCACTACCTAAACTGTATTGAATGCAAAATTCTTGGCAAGTCGACTTTATGGAGAAAATAATAATTTCAATCACATCTGCAAATATAGAGCCTGAGGTTGAATCTTCTAGGTTGCGTATCGTGCCATCAATTAGCGAGCTCGTCGAACATTATATATGTGAAAGCCTTCCTCTATAAACACGTTAACACTTCAAGGACACCATTATACCATGAATTGTGAACTGCTTGTTCGATTATGCCGTGATTCACATGTAGTGTATACATTGACGTGTTGGTATGTATGATATTCAAGCACATAGAAAGACAATTATTGGGAAAGATCTTCCTGAAGTTGTTAGAGGTTACCAAAACTTTAGTGCAACATAGAAATACATGGTGTACAACTGAAAAAATGCTTTTGCATTGAATGGTTGTTTCCAATATCTTGTTGTTTTCAACTTTATGTTCATCTTTTTGCTTTTTATCACTGTCATGCGAAATTGAATATTTCTTCAAAGTTCTTTGAAAAACAAATTAATGTAGTCGAGTTGTACTTATGGAAACAATGCATACATCTATGAAGAGTCACTTTACCTCATGGATAGATTACTAAAACTGGTGATAAGCATACAAAAAATTTTGGGCGTGACTCCATGATTGAGAGTAACAAGCATATGACATAACAAGGGCTTGTGTGGGATCATCATCATGTTGCAACACTTCACAACCAGGTGGATGTTGGAAATCAACACCATTAATTATAAAATAAGGGACACAAAACAACATAGCTACTTAGAAAATATTCAATTAACCCTCGATACCCCAACATATACTCACAACCCTTACTTGATCTAATGTCAATCAAATGATCGAATGATTGTTCTCCAAATGTTAGCTCCTATTAGAAAATATACATTTGCAATTTTAAATTAATTAAAATATAATTGTCACACCAAATATGAAATCTGAAGCAAATCATAAGTACTCTCAATCTTTGCAATCAACCCATTTTTTCCTTCTTGTCCCGTCTTGTGCAGTGAATGGGTGCCATTTTATTTTCTACAATAACAAAACAATTGAAAATTAATATTTCACGTGATAATTAAATTCTCTGCACATACAAATAAAGCAATGATTACACATGTTTGATGCACTTTCTTGTTGGGATGGTCCCCCCTACGAAGTGGTTATATTCATTTCTTTTCCCATCTCATGGTACACATTTTTTGACATCTCTACTGGCATCTTTATGATATCACACTATTCTTTCTTTGGAGTTTTAGCAATCTTCCCTAGAAATGAAAAGCACACATAAAAAATAATAAATATTTATATCAAAATAAGAATAGAAAAAATATTAACAAAGTAAATTTTTGGAATGATATATAAATTTTTAAATGATCTTTTTATTATTATATATTATTGTATGTTTTTTCCATTGCAAGTCTCATTTGTATCAGTGCCCAATGCTCCATAAAAAGTTCATGTAGTTTACTTATAACCTGATTCTTTTATTCGATTCATTTTTGTATTGTAAATGAAAAGTACGGCAAGACAATCTTTCCACTATATCACTCAAAGTTTTATAACCCCCCCTTTCATTAACTTCCAACACCACTCCATATGAACTGATGACTAATTCATCATCATTTACATTCTTCTTAGTTTTAATCTTCTTAGAGCATCTATCCTCATTGTCTATCCCTATGCAACATTCAATAAATTCGACATCCAAAGTTTGAAACATGTTAGCAATTATTGTTGACAGGCATTGCTAGTAATAAGTTGAACAAAAACCTCATGTCTATCACCTTTTGATCCACAATTCCTTTGTCTGTAATAATTTATTAAAGTTTTTTTGCTCTTCTTCACTCAAATTATGATTAATCTTTTAGAGTTTCCTTACGTTTTTGTTTTACACGACAGACATAAACCAATACACATCATTTAAAGATACAAACAATTGAAATATATTACTTTTATATTAATATTACATTTTTTAGCTAGGAGAATCAACAATTGGGTTAGGGATTGTACTCGTGTGACACAAGGTTGATTCTCGTTTGTTACCACTATACCCCTAGGTGCACCCACATTGCCCCTACACAGGTGCACATGATATTCAAGGTTCAAACCCATGATGTCATAAGAAGTGCCTTAATAGTGCACTCTAGTTCCAACTGGTAATCACCCGGGGTAGGATTAATAAAATTGCCTTCTTCTTTGTTTTAGATGTATTTCCGTCACTCCCTTCATTGTGATTTTTATTCCATGATATTTTATTGGTCATTTTTTATTATCAATAAACAATTTTCTTCATGAAAAACATAAATTATCAAATAGTTTTTTACACACTAAGTAAAAAACTTCAGGTAAAAATCTATTCGGCTCAATTGGTGTGCACAATACATAAACTCAACACCGATGTGCCTTGCATGAGATAACTTACCAGTTCACATGTTCTGTATAGTACACACCACTAAAGATATTTTTTTTTATAAAACAAAATCTAAACTACGTGTCCTTGAAAGATAAACACACTGGTAGGTATATCCTATGTGTCTTTGAAATATAAATGCACAAGTGCATATATTATATAATATGCACACCAATTAATCTATTGAAAATTTTAAACATGTAAAAATGGTGTGCCTTATAATAATAAAAGCACCGATGCATCTATTTTATACATTGAGCACCGTGGATCGAGGAAGGGTTTAAAAAAAAATACTGACAACGAGAGACTAGACAGGTTGACTTTGAATCCAATCTCATCATGATCGTAGTGCAAGAGTGACCCAATGCGATATGGGAGTGAGCTAGCTATGGAGCAAACCTCCCTCCATCGGACGGAGGAGGAGCAAAGTCAACGTTAACTTTGCTCCTCCTCCGTCAGATGAGGGAGGATTGCTCCATAGCTAGCTTACTCCATGCGATATATATATAATCCTCGAAGTCTACATTGTTAGAAAATAAAATCTTATTGTGAAATAAAAAGAGAAATTGAAAACAAAAGAAAAACAAGGAGAACCCTAGGGTTTACAATACTGAAGGTCACTCCAAGGGAAGAAGAACACAAGGGTTTGCAACATTGAAGGTAACTCTTATATCCTCTATTTTTTTGAAAAAACATATAAAATTTATGCCATCTTTTGAATCTATTGAGGGAAAACTTACCCGAAATGTCTCATTTGCATAGTTATTAATCTCTTCCATGATAAATCTCTCTTCCATATGTCTCTCCTCAAAATTTTGGCAAAAAAAACTTTAGGTTAGGTGTTTCTTTTATTGATAAGCTCACTATCTTAAAATTAAATTTCCACTCTTTTTTCATTTGATGTTTTGGCCCATTGAGGAGAAATGCACATGCTTTTTTCTTTCTTTCTTAAATTGGGATTTCGATACAATAATAACGTACCATATAAACACTAGGAAAATGATAAAAATATAAACTTTCACATTTTTTTTGGTTGAGATACTAGTGCGCTACATATATAATAGAGCATTGGTGTCTTATACTGATATAAGTGCATCAGAAACACAACAAGACAAAAATAATGGAAGTGTAAATTTTCACAATTAATACTTTGCATAGGTCTGTTCTTTTGGAGGTGGTTGTAGAGGTTTTAATCGGTGTGCATCTGGAATTAACACACCAGTATGTTTTGCATTTTAAGGTTTATCGGTGCACCAATATAGATTTTGAGGTAGTGGTTGCTTAAAAACAGGTAGAATGGTGCTTGTTTTCCAGTTTTTATTTTAAGAAGGGAGACATGTTTTGATTTTTTTTGGACTCTAATGCAGGGGCAAACAGAGTGATAAATGAAATGGCTGATTCTTCAAATTCTAGTCCATTCCGTATTGTTCCAAGTTTAACTTCTCCCTTGTTGTCACTAGTAAGTCCATATAATTTATTTATAATTTTATTATCTAATTGAATTGATGTTGTATTTTCATGTGCATCTGAATAATTGTGCATTTAATTTTGTAGGATCCTGATTCCAGATCAAGTTTTGATGCACATGATATTCCACCACTCCCAAAAATCCACAAATTCTTATAAGGAGAAATGTAACATAGGTATATGATAGATAAAAATGAAAGGCCACTTCCATGAATTGTTATATGGAATCATCCAACAACCATCCTGGACCAATGGTACTTTATTGTGAACTTATATCTCTTTTATGATACCCCAATAGTATGCACTCATTCAAATGTAAAGGGTTGAAGGTGAACCCTAGGTGTGTCACACTATCCCATTATATTAATGATCTACTAACCAAAGACGAGAGTGTAATACCCCTCACTGTAGCTAGTAATCTAATAGGTGAAATATAAAATATATGTAGGAACACTTCCATATGCTCATTCTTTGAAAACTTGGAATCCAAATCAACCATGTTTTGTATTAAGTAGACCGACCCATATTTTGTTGATTCAACTAAGAATTCTAGTAATTCAACGTATGATATCAATACTGCCCAAAATATCTCTTCAAGGAGATCTAAAACAATGTATGAGTGAAGAGAAAAAAAGTCCAAGTACAAAAAAGGTTGGTTCAAATGTTGGAGGGTAGCTATGACTTCTCTTTTCCCATCTATCCATAAAGTAAATACTAAACCAATTATAATCACTCTTTGTATGGAACCTGGGCATGTTCCATGCTTGTGCCTGATGTTGGGATCAAATACTCCTATTGTTGTAACAATTACATGATCGCAAAGTCTAAATTAAATGCTCTAAATCTTCAGTTGTTTATCCTTTCAAATGTGTCTGTTCCTCCCAAATAGTTAGTAGAACTTATGCCATTTTGTGGTCTTCTTTATAGTTGATTTGATTACTTGAATATTGTTAAATACAAACATAGTATTTCCATGTATAGTATGTACACAAATGGTTATGCTTTGGGAAAAATTAACAAGAAGAACCTGTTATATATTAATGGTTGTCCATGCACTAATGGAAAATTTGCAAGGTTCACAGTCATGTCTAGGTGCTTATTGTTTAGTGCAAATTGTTCATGTGAGGAGCACTCTAATGACAAAGAGTTCTTTACAAAAAATAAGGCATCCAAATTTGTTGTTGTACATGTAATACATAGTTTGTATCATGGTGATGAGTTGTTAATAAACTATAACTTTCATAGACCTCAAAATGCTTGTAAAAAATGCCTTGCATTGGGACTACCTTTAGACGTCCTTTTGGGGCGTAAGAAAAACATCATTGAATAATTGTATTTTTGGATTTTCAATGGAAATAATGTTAATGTATTATTTAATTCCACAATTTTTTTATAAAGTGGTTGATTGTAAGCGTACTATTGATTTTTTTTCCATGCTTCTATTAAATGTTTGGCATAATGTTTCAACATACTAAACACACTGTGTTTACTAATACCATAAAATTTAATGTTCAATGCACTACAAGGAAAAACACCTTCTAGCTGAGGTTTTAGAGGAGGTTTTTAGTGTTACAATATTTGAGAAAATTGTCAAAAAAACCACCGCTACAACCTCTGCAATTGATACATAACAAAGCTTTTAGTGAAGGTGCTAATAGAGGTGTTAGCAAAGGTTGGTTTTATTTATTTATTTTTATCTATGTCCGAATAATTTAGTGGAGGTTTGGTGCACCTATATTAAATAAGCATCGGTGCACTTATACCAAAGATGAGCATTAGGGTGCATTCACCAAAGATGAGCATCGACATTGGTTCACCTTCACCAAAAGAAGCATCGACAATAGTGTTCCTTCACCACAGAAAATCATTAGTGTGCCTTCTCAAAGAGGAGCAATGACACTTGTGTGCCTTCACCAAAGAGGAGCAATGACACTTGTGTCCCATCACCAAAGAGGAGCATTGATGATTTTTAGCCAAAATCACACTGGTGCACATGGGCCATTTAGCATCAGTGCACCTACAATACAGAAGCACCATTGCACTTATACCAAATATGAGTACTAGTGCACCTTAACCAGTAATGAGCATCGGTGGAACGAAACCAAATATGAGCACAAATGACAAAAAAAAATTTGTCGTGTACAAAAACCTTGTGAGCGTGCAAATAAAGGTAGGTGATTTAATAAATAGATGATGATTAAAACATAGGTATATTATAACTTTGATTTTGAATATTCCAAGAATTAGTTCTTGCCCTTGTTTAGTAATGAATGTCTTATTTACAATTTAAAAATATAATACTTGCCAAATTTTAACAAAAAATATAATTTCAATTGTTTGAAATAAAAAAATATAGTTAAAAGCATATGAAATAAGACATTATCAATGGATATAAAATAATATTATGTAAATATTCAATAATCAATATTGAAATGTTAAGCACTACAATTTATAGTAATGGTGATGAAACCACCGTTACAAAACCATGGTGAGTGTAAAACCACTGAATTTGCCACTTAATGAGTAGTTATCTTGTAATGACAAAACCACTTAATTGTTACATGAAAAATGTTAAAAGATGAGCACTAATGACAAAAAACAATATATTGTGTACAAAAACCTCATGAACATGGAAATAAAGATAGGTGATTTAATAAATAGATGATTATTACAATGTAGTGATATTATAACTTTGATTTTGAATATTCCAAGTATTAGTTCTTACCTTTGTTTATTATTGAATCTCTTATTTACAATTTAGAAATGAAATACTTGCCAAATATTAAAAAAATAGAATTTTGATTGCTTAGAATACAAAATTATAGTTAAAAGCATATGAAATAAAGTGTTATCAATAAACATAAAAATAATATTATGAAAATATACAATAATGTTAATCATTATAATTTATAGTAATGGTGATGAAATCACCCATACAAATCCATGTTGAGTGACAAACTAATCAATTTACCACTTAATGAGAGGATATCTTATAATTACAAAACCACTCAATTTTTACATTAAAAATGTTTGATGAGAACTCTACAAAACCACTCCTCCACTAGAGATTATATTTGTAGCATGGAAAATAAATGCTGTCAAACAAAATAAGAGCACTAGTGTGTCCACACCTTTAAACATGACCACTGGTGCGTCTTCACCAAAAATGTAACTGGTGTGCCCTCTTCAAAAGGGAGCATTGATACAAGTGTGTCTTCTCCAAAGAGGAGCATCGACACCAGTGTGCATTAACCAAAGAATATCACGAATGTGCCTTCACCAAAGAGAAGCACCGATGCACTCACATATAATAGGAGCACCACAAACGAAAAATAGAATGTCATAATCTTTCCATTCTTTTTCCTCAATGTTTGGACGTATACTTCAAAGTCATAATCTAATGATTCTTTTAAATCTTCCAAACCTCATAATATATAACACATGTTTTTGAAATGGACCATACCCTTGTAATCAAAATTTGAGATAAGCCACCATTTGTATCCCATGTGTTATGCACAACACCGAAAAATGAGGCATTCATTAAAATTTTATGACTTGTGTGTAGGGTTCCAGGTGGGTTTAATATTATAGATGAATCCAAATTGAGCAATTATACCATATTGAAATAGAGAGAGTGTTATATTTTTATCATTCAAGCTAGCATTATGATCTTAGGATCTTTAACTGAGAGAATAACATGCACAACAATAAAACATAAGAGACAAGAGACACAAAGAATTTTCCTCAGGGAAACCATAAAGGAGAAAACCCCACAACTTCCTCAGAGATAGAATCAGCACCAAAAGTAAAACCCGAAAACATAAAGATGATCTCCCGACAGCAGTAGTCTCTCTCTTGTCCCAACAACTTCTCCTCTCACTCATGCGCCCCAATGAGTGTGTGTGTGTATGATAAATAGAGAGGCTCACTCTCTATTTATATTCTTTCATTCACTTGAATCCCACTCCATCATGTCGCCCTCACTTAACAATTACTTACTAGAGCTGACATCTCTAGGAGTGTCTAATAACCCTAGTGCCCCACAATTTGTGGTGACTTTGCCTCCTTCGACCAACAAGGAGGGTTATCCTTAACACAATGGTGGGGACTATTGCCCTGACTTACAATGACTCACCTAGGGTCGACTTCTCTAGGATAGTCTAATAACCCTAGGGCCCCACAACTGCGGGGAATTTAACCCTTGACCAATAGGAGGGTTACCCACAATGACTTGACATGACTTGTTTACATTATAGAACCTCTCGATAGGAACATCGGGGCATGGCATGACTCAAGTACATTACAGACACATCCCGAAAAAAATCGGGGTACAATACATAAGATATACGGATGAATACATTTTGAAGTTACAAATACATTAACAATCCCTCTTAACTAGGAAGGTATTCTCTCCACACAATTTATCAGCACAAGTCTTCTTCTCTGTATCATCTGGATCATCATTGAGTTCTCGTCATCTTCATATGGATCTGGATCATCATCACTGAATCTAGATCATCACTCGATCTTGATCATCATCACTGAATCTAGATCATCACTGGATTTAGATCATCATCATTGGATCTGGCTCATCACTGGATCTGGATCATCATCACTAGATTTGGATCATCATCATTGGATCTGGATCATCATCACTGCATCTGGATCATCATCACGGGTGCTATCTCTTGATTCTTCTCGTCACAGGAAGTTCTACAGAGCCAGCCCTTTTTCATGCTAGTTGTACGCCTAGCCTCCATGTAGGTCTTCTTCAACACTTATATCTGAACCCAAGTCAGAATGGCCTGCCCAACACTTATATCTGATCATGTAGGAACCAATCCTATAATCATATCAGAAAGGCATGCCCAACACTCACATCTGACCATGTGGGAATCAAGCCCACAACCCTGTCAGAAATGCCCAGCACTCACATCTGACCATGAGAGGAACCAATCCAACATTCACGTCAGAACGACTCTGTACTTACATTTGACCATGCGAGGAACCAATCCAACATACATGTCAAAAAGGATCTACACTTACATTCGAGCATGCGAGGAACCAATCCAACATACATGTTTGAAAGGGCTCTGTACTTACATCTTCCCATGTGAGGAACCAATCTATCATGCATGTCAAAAAGGCTCTGCACTTACATCTTCCCATGCGAGGAACCAATCTAGCATGCATGTCAGAAGGGCTCTGCACTCACATCTGATCATGTAGGAACCAATCCTACAGTCACATTAGAATGGCCCTCAGTCCCAGATTGAGCTTTCCTGGTAACTGACCAGGTGCCTCCATTCTCCCAGAGAATGGCATCAACCCTTATATCTGATCAAGTGGGAACCAATCCCTCAATCACATCAGAATGGCCATGTGCTCACATCTGATCATGTAAGACTACATATTATAGTCGTATCAAAAAGGCCCTCAGTCCTAAACCAAGTATTCCTGGTAACTGACAAGGCACCTCCATTCCAAGAATGGAAACAACCCTTATATCTGATCATGTAGGAACCAATCCTACAGTCATATCAGAATGGCTTAGCACTCATATCTAACAAGGAACCAGTCCTCTCACCATGACAGAATGGCTCAGCCCTTACATTTGACCATGGAAGGAACCAATCCTCTCACCATGTCAGAATGGCTCACGGACTCATCACTTCCCCTTGGAAGGAACCTCAATCTTGAGAACACCAAGCTTTTCCCTGAAGTACTCAAACTTCACTCTGGCTAATGGCTTCATCAACACATAAACTATCTGTTCATCCATCGCAACATACTGGAGCTTCACTACTCCTCTCTACACCATATCCACAATATAGTGATACTTGATCTCGATATGCTTCCACTTGTCATGGAACACCGAGTTCTCCGACAACTTCACACAACTCTGGTTGTCACAATGTATACAAGTAGCATCCATTTGGAGATCAAATAAATCAGACAGTAGCTTCTTCAGCCATACTGCCTTACAACTAGCTGAACAAACTGTGACATACTCTGCTTTAGCTATATTCAATGTCACATAGGATTTCTTCTTGCTAAACCAAGAGATCACACATGATCCCATACTGAAGAAACACCCTGAAGTGCACTTCCTGCCCAATCTGAATCAACATAAACTTCCAGGTTAATCTTTTGATTCGCCTCATACTTGATCCCATAATCAACTGTACCCTTCAGGTACCATACTGCATGCTTTTCAACCATCAGGTGAACATGTCTCAATGTGTTCACATCAAAGAAAATATCTGGTCTTGTATTTGTCAGGTACATCAAGGACCCAATCATCTGATGATGCATCGTAGCATCGACCATCTCTGATGAAGCATCGCTCAATAGCTTCATGTTCGTTGCCATAAGTGTGGTCATGGCCTTGTAGTCCATCATCCTGAACCTCTTCAGGATCTCTACTGCATACTTCCCTTGTCCGAGGAAGATTCCATCCACATTCTGCCACACCTCCATGCCTAGAAAATAGTGCATCGACACATAACAGGAGCATCACTGGTCTTCCGCCTTCAACCTTGAAGCAAAGGTTGGAATCCACTTTACTCCCAGTAAAGTCTAGAGTCATCAGTAATCTATCCATCCTGTTGTACCATGTCGAACCTTAAGATATTATGTATTCACTCCCTCTGAAGCGGAGCATCATACTCCCTCTGTCTTCCGTACTCTATGCACTGAAACATTATGTACCGTAGTGACAAGTAGCTTCCTATGCTACTAATATTCTATGTATCCATCTAGTGTATAGAGTTTCATCTTCAACCTTGTAGCAAAGGTTAAGATCTTCATCAAGATCATCATGTATGTGTTTCAACTCGTACTTGCTGCAAATTTCTCTTCATAGTCTATGCCTTCTTTTCGTGAGAAGCCTCATGCTATGAATCTTGCCTTGTATCCCACAATGTTTCCATCTACTGCATGATGGAAGTACGAACTTTCCTTCACGTATCGATACTACATCCTAGACATCATTCTTCTTGAACTGGTATTCCCTTTCTTCTTGGTTATTTATTCATAGCTTGAAGGTTCTGCATCAATGATGTTGTTGTATTCGTCATATTATTCTTCATCTTGAACTGTCGTCACTTGTTCTTCAGAACAAGTCTCATCCTTCTTTGCTTGTAGGCGATTATGTATGCGATATTTCCTACAAGTCAAATGCATTTGTATGGTTAGAAATATTTCATAAGGAATATTCATACTGGCAAGTTCTTATGCATAGATATATGATCATGCAACTACTTTAGCCAATACAACATTCATCCATATCTCACGGAAACTTTCTAGATGCCTTCCATCTCTACCAGGACAACATTGAGATTGTGCACTAATCCAATATGTCAGCAAATATGTTTCATTCTAGATAAGTAGCAATGGAGAGTTGTATAGAACCATGAGCTACTTACCCATCACATGCATATTAGCAGTATACTGTCATTAATGCAAACATTCTATCATGCATAATACATTAACTGAATATAAACAAATGCATAACAAAACAATATCATGAAATGACAATTGAATACTTATCTTTATTTGTTTCGTGGGTAGACTCCTTCTTGCCAGCCTTCAACTTCATCATCTTATTCATTCATAATAGCATCGTTTCTTATCCAAATGCTAATATGGATAATAGGTTGAGTTCTTCATATTCCCCATTGCCTGAGGGATCTTCTTTGGATGGTGAGAGCTTGATCTTCAATTGCTCCCATCTTCTCTTCTCTTATCATGAGTCGAGATTCTTCTTCTTCCCAGAGTCTGATGAAAGTAATCACTTCCTTCTGGCACACATTCCTTGAATGAATGAATTCCATGATCCTGGGAGGCCATTCAAGGTGGCTATCACCACTTCTGCATTCTTCACTTCTTCGTTTACCGGTTCAATTTGTTCTTTGATTCTGCATTCTGGATCTTCAAATTCTTCAACTGTTTTCTCAAATCCATCTTTTGATTTATGTTCTTCCCTTCAAATAGCTTGGTCAAGGAATCAAACATCTTCAGTGTCTTTAAGGAAGACACTTGTGGTATAATGTGATCTGTGATTGAATCAACAATGATCTTCTTGGCCTTGACCAAGTTCTTCTGGTGTAAGGCTTTTAGCCTCATCTCCCTCTGGAATTGGAACCTCTCTAATCATGTAGGTGTCCAATTCATTTTATTCAGAGAGCTCAAATACTTCCATGCTTGGAAGTTGTTAACTTCACCAAGATTATCATCAAGATGATGTGATAGATCACTTTGAAATGAGAACCTCAAATGCAAATAGCAAAAGATTAGATCTTACCGATTTGAGGTGTCCGTCGTGGTTCCAGAGCTGGCTGATCTAGGGTTTGTCAGAGAAACCCTAATTTTTAAAACTTGGAATCTTTCACATATGATTGGATAGAAAGATAGCTCTCTTCAAGTTGAGCTGTCCAATGTACTCCTACTTTTCCAATTTCTTCTGCAGAAATTCATGTTACTGGTTCTACGGTATCTCTGAAATTACTGCTCCTATGTTTCTAAAACTTGGTACTGAGGTAGCCTCACATGTCCCTATTCCAACACCATAGGTTTCTTCAGAATTGGTTTCACCAATTGGGACTTATGATAATTTTCCCAAGGTGATCTGTTACAGGACTATTCAGAACAACGAAGTTGTACGGACTATCACGTGTCATTGTTTCATCTTCTGGGTATGAAACTCGGACCACAGAAATTAAAGTCTGTTCCATTTCTGTAACAACTTCATAAATTTCATTTGGACCGTTGTATCCCAAGATATAGTAATTCTCCCCAGGTGTCCTATTTAGGGATGAATTCTGGAAGAGGCTGGAATCCTACCATAGAGGGATCATATCTCCTTTAATATAGCGAATCAGAGGCTGAATTTTGGACATAGTGTAAATCAGGATTTTATCTTCATCCTTTGCAATTTTTAGCTCTTGATCCTTTGCCAATTCAGAGATATAGTGAATGTACCAAAACTTATCATTTTTAGTATTTTAGGGTTTTTCCAGCTCGGGGTCAAACTAGGGTTTGACTTTCCTGGAGTTATACCCAACCAAAAATATTGATCCAAGTCTCTAAAATTAGATTTTGATGAGGAGAGAAATCCTATGCTGGGCTCACTAAAAAATTCTTCTTTTGTAAGAATCCCTAATTTCCCGCACCAAAAACTGAAAATGCTCGGAATTGAATTCCGCTTCGACAAAACGATGCGCCCTTCAATGGAGAGTCAGCCTAGCATACTTTTGCTGATGGATTGTGGAGAGAGGCCCAAAAATTAAGAAGCCCTAGATTCTGTAGCTACATAATGTCTTCTTCTTAGGTTAGCTTTGATACCATGTTAGATTTTTATCATTCAAGCTAGCAGTATGATCTTAGGATCTTTAACTGAGAGAATAACATGCACATCAATAAAAGACAAGAGACAAGAGACATAAAGAATTTTCCTCGGGGAAACCATTAAGGAGAAAACCCCGCAACTTCCTCAGAGATAGAATCAACACCAAAATTAAAACCCGAAAACATAAAGATGATCTCCTGACAGCAGTAGTCTCTCTCTTGTCCCAACAACTTCTCCTCTCACTCATGCACCCCAATGAGTGAGTGTGTGTATGATAAATAGAGAGGCTCACTCTCTATTTATATTCTTTTGTTCACTTGAATCCCACTCCATCATGTCGCACTCACTTAACAATTACTTACTAGAGCTGACATCTCTAGGAGTGTCTAATAACCCTAGTGCCCCACAACTTGTGGGGACTTTGCCTCCTCCTACCAACAAGGAGGGTTATCCTTAACACAATGGTGGGGACTATTGCCCTGACTTACAATGACTCACCTAGGGTTTACTTCTCTAGGATATTCTAATAAACCTAGGGCCCCACAATTGCGGGGACTATAAACCTTGACCAAAAGGAGGGTTACCCACAATGACTTGTTTACATTATAGAACCTCTCGATAGGAACATCGGGGCATGGCATGAATCAAGTACATTAAAAACACATCCCAGAATAAACATCAGGGTACAATACATAAGATATACAGATGAATACATTCTGAAGTTACAGATACATTAACAGAGAGGATATGGTTTAGTAATGTTGAAAAATGAATTATCCTCCTCCCTCTTTTCATTTTACTAAACCCATCAAAACCCATGAAATTTTTTCTCTCCTTTTCCTTAAATTGACCCAACATGTGGTACTGAAGCTGTTGCAAACTGCATCCACTTGTGTGCAATTGTTGACAGAAAATATCAGCCAATGTGGACAAAGGATTTTTCCCTAGTCTGAATGGTTCAAATCTAGAACAGAACACATTACAATACAAAGAAACTTTCCCTAGAAGTCTAGATTACTTGAATTAACTGCTCTCACACCTTTTAACAGGTGGATATGAAGGTCTAAACTTGTTATGCTGATGGTATGTGGTAATGAACCTACAATAGATACAAAAGGAGAAATACCACATGAGAGTAACAAGATAATCTATATTTCTATGTCGACGACCAATGAGAATGAAAATAAACAATGCATTATAATGAAATATAAAATGTTTTTGGGAAAGATAACAATGCTTGTATTAATAATCAAATAGGGAGAGATCACAACCAAGCCTTGGTGTTGGGAGATTCTACCTGTGGAACCTTGCCTCAAACTTCACCTTTCCTCTAATGAATCTAAGAAGGTCTGGGATTATTTGGCCAAAGTCTTGATACTTTTCACAATCTTCCTCCCTTTTACCATGAGGGGTGAGCCACTATTTAAATGCCATAATGGATAGAATGGGTTGAGGATTCAAAGGAGAAGGTTGTGAGATCATCCCAAGGATAGGGGAATTCGATCTCCACCTGCCCATATTTTTAGGGATGAAGTTCCATGAAGTTTCCTTCGTGAAAATTCTCAAAACTTCTTCTTTTTACCTTTTTAAGTCAAGCACCACACTTTTCATAAGGGTAAAAAGCGGTGTTGAGGGGCACCGCCTGTTGCAAGAAGGAAACAAGTGGAAACATTGCTCCTTGCCAATGATAAAGGTACGTTTCCAACTTGATCACCGTTTGTTTTCCATTGACAAGGTGCGGTGGTGGCTTGGACCAAGGGAAAATAAGGGAATAAGCCTCTTTTCTCCATTTTTTCACTTCAGACCTTGGGGGATTAGATAAAAATATGGAATATTCATCTCATAACATAATGGTGGCAATATTTAGGTGTAACAGAATGCCCCCCAAAGTATGAGGATAGAGGTAAACGGCAGGAAAAATAGATTTACAAAGTAGTTTAGGACTTCGAGGAAAAGGTCCAAAGGTTAGAACTCATAAAAAACCTAGATCATTCTACAGTACTTTTACACTTTGACATACATCCAAAATTACTCACAACATGGCTAACGACCAATACTACACATATCCATGTGAGATTAAAAATTCATGGCTACTGAAAATACAACGTAGATCCATGCGAAGAAGACTCAAATTTGGACATAGACATACAATGTAGCTCTATGTCATATAGATGCAAATATGAGCACAACCATGAACATACAATGTGGATCCATGCGACTACTCATAGAAAACATTCCATCACAACCTGGAAGGAGGAAAAAATGCTCAATGAACACCCAGGGTCTTCATCCCGTTCTTAAGAAAGTACGATTCTATCCATGTGAATAGGTGTATTGAAGTCAAACATGGTAGAAACCACTTGATTATTAGTCAATGATGTGAACCATTAACAAGTGCGATGGAAATCACCATTAATGTCAATGATACCCAAGGTACCCTAGTACATTGATCCGAATGTGAATATATGAACTGATGTCGAACATTCGTCCAAATATTTCGATCAAAGGCCAATGATGAAATCCTATTGTCGAAAGCGAGGAAACCTACCATTGAGGTATGCAGATCTCAAGTTACTAACTTGTTTCTAAGACTAGTTCATGGAAGATGTGTCGATGTTGATAGGAATAGTCTCATCGAAGGAGGGCCATGATGAATCCCACATAAACGACATGAAACTTGAAACAAAGTTTGTTGAAAATTGTGTATGAAGTAACCACACGATTGAATTAAAGGTAACAGACACAAAAAGAGGTAGGTTTGACTGCAAAGGGAGATTCTCCGACAAACAACTTTCCTTTCAACATTGAACAACACGACCGAAGACTTGGAAACATTGACTTGACGAGGCATATACCATGACATAATGTGACGAAGGATGATGCATTCTTTGAAATGACTCAAAGGAGTGACATGACTCATGAAAGTGGATCAACTTGGAGAAAGGATGAATACACAACTATTTGAATGGAATGTAGACATGTGCCATGTTCTAAGGTGACTAGAAAGATTCTATTAATACAAATGAAACTGATTTTCCTTCCCTTAGTTTCCCCATCATAAACAATGAGTTCCTCTTTAATTTTTAACGGGCTAGAAGAGAGTAATAAACACTCATTATAGCTTATCATAAGATAAGTCCATTCTCATATGTTTTTCGAACCTGAGAAAGGAGGGGTTCATTCATACAAAAGGTATTTCAGTGCTTAGTTTAACGAGTAAAATGAAAGAAAACTCAATGTAATTCATGTTTAGAGAATCTAAACAGAACTAGAGAAGACTCAGAAAAGTTATTTTTCGTAAATTTTAGTCTTCAAGGCCCGAAAAAGTATAAAATAATACCTTGGAGAACTCTTCTGGTCAATGAGTTGGCTATAGTGTACCTTTTTCATAACTAGTCTAATCGAATAAAAAAAGGGGTAAACTACCATCGACAAGACAACCTTTCATGTACTTTTACGAGCGTGAAAGTGGCAAGTTTACTCGACAATATTTTCGTATTTTGAGAGTTGGAAACGAGCTTAAATATAACTCCACCGAGGTTCCTTTTTCGTGAAGCGTTTAATGAGCCAAAAAAGGTGATAAAAGTAGACTCGTAACCTTTGTCCTAATGTTTAACGAGCACGACTATTGTTTCGAGAGATCTCAAAAGCTTTTTCAATTTTGTAGAAAAAGAAAAAGAAGAAAACAAAACTCTTATGTAACCAGAAAATCTTCTCCATCAGCCCTGCAACTCTTAATAATAGATCATCAAGCATTAATTTGACAAATATTACGCAATATAGGACTGTTAGGGGTAAAAATAATAAAAATCATTGATAAATAATCCCCCAAAATGAATAAATATGGGTGAAAAGTAAAAATATTTTACCATTTGTGTTTTTACCCAACATTGGTGAAAAAATCCCCCCTTGAGGTCAAATTCTACGTGCGAATTGTGAGAACTACAGGCTATCCTTCAACATTTTGTCTAGACTAGGTGAATGCTCTCTCCCCTACCTTCATTTTCCCAGATTTAAATTTTGTTTTATGTCCCTTTTAGAGTTTTTGGGTCATTTTCTAAATTGAAATTGTGCCATGGAAGGACCACACTTTTCCTTTGCGAGAAAAGCGGTGCTGAACCAACACCGCACATTTTCTATGAGAAAAGTGCTGTGCCACTTTTATGTATGAAAAGACAAAGGGAGCTAGTGCAATTTGTTCCAAAAATCCCAAATTTGAAGCAAAAAAAAACTAAATTAAGGTTTGAAAATGGTTGGAAATGGTTTCTAATGCGTCCTTTCGGTTGTTTGATAGGGTTAGAAGGCCAATATGGTAGTGTGGAAAGAGAGAGAGCACAAGATGGATTATATCCATGGTGCCAATAATCACGACATGGTAAGCATGCTTTGAGAGTGTGGACTCCTGAATTTCTTCCATACGTCCAGTATGAGGTCCCAAGTACGATTACTGGAGCATTTAATCAGGATGTGGAATTCTGAACAACAACATTTTGAGGTGGGGCTCATATACTTATTTTGGAGGTATAATATATCTACTTACTCATAAGGTTATCCAGGATGGGAGCACCCATATCATTAGATGGTCCAAAAGGAGGGGACATCACTACCTAGGGCCTCATTGATCAGTACTGTTTTCCTGACACACAGATGGGAGAGAAGAAGATTCCTATAAAAGATGTGATTGACTTACCTCTGAAGACAATTCTATTTACGATGCAATGAGTAGAAGGAAGCAATGGGGCTCATAAAGCTTCTAGGGAACATATCCTATATGCCTTAGAAGCAATGATACCTACTGTTTTCAATTGGGCGGAAGCTCTACTGGTGGTCATGAAAGATCAACTCACCAAGTGCCAAAGAGGTGAGTTTAAGTAGTTCGGGTAGAAAAACATCCTAGTATCATTATTTTTGGATAGAGTCCCACTGTTGAGGCCCCCAAGTGGTCATCAACGAGCTCAAGGAAAGAGATCCATGTATGCTACGGTTGGTTAAGGTGATGGCCCGCCATGGAGGCAGTGGGCCTAGGGTCAAGTATGGGGCATCGTTCTTCCGCTGGCTTGATGACCAGCTGCTGATGAAAGAATATACACATATGCGGGAGTCGTTCTTCAAGGCTTTTCTTGAGGGAGAGCAGTTGGTTGATCCAGGTAAGAAAGATATTATGATGCATGTTTTTATATTTTTATGTTTTTTATGTGTGATAATATCATAATTTTTCCTACTATGCAGATGTTGGGGAAAACCGACCAGGAGGGTCTTTGACTATTGACAGGTGAGTGAGGGCCATATTTGTACGTTAGGAGATTTATGAGGAGCCACAGGAGGTTGAGGAGAAACTATAGAGTCTTACCCTAGACATCCCTAACAAATCTGTAGACGATCTCCTGAGGAGGTACCAATGGCACACAACTGGCGTGTCAAGACGTTTTGGTCGCTTGCTACACAAGGTTACAAGGGCAATTATGTGCTACCACAAGAATCACTAGGGCTTAGAAGGAAATGTACACTGAAAACTATCTGCAAGCTGAGTGAACAGATCAAAGGTGCTAACCTATTTTTCATGTCAGATGAAGAGCACCTTTTTGGTTTTTCCCAAATATGTATATTTATGTTTATGTCAAGTGCATGTATGTTATGAATGAAGTGGATCTTAGTATGTCGCACAGTCTCTGTTCTGAATAAATCATATATATATATTTGTCGCATCTCTAATATATTGAATCCATGAAAATGCTTTATGTTAAATATTGCGATCTATGTCGACAAATAAGTAAACTGTTATTGTGAATGAATAAACAAGAACACGAATTAAAACTCCTAGTTTCGATCGAGTGACTAAATAAAGTATTGTAAGGGTGAAAATCCCCACATAACTGCGGAAACCTGGTTCTGGCAGTTCCCAAAAGATATCTCCAGTGAGACTTCATGTATGTCACAGGTGTTGCCAACATAATCCTGCTCTGTCGGGACGATATCTTGGTCTTTTTTGACAAACGAGGGATTTGGACCCGGGTCTCTTGAAATTACGCCAACACCATTAATCGCTAATTTTAGCTCGTACACAATCCATGCAAGTAAACCTTGTTCAAGAAAATTCCTCTTTCTTTTTTTTGTAGAAACTCGTGCTCATGCTTAAAAAAAAATTAAAACTAAACAAAACAATTATAGTAATAAAGTAAGGAAATCTTACTTCCCTACCTTAACTAGTAAAGGAAAATTTACTAGGTAATGTTATATTTCTTTTGGAACCGAAGAAGTAATTTTGTGAGTGTATAAGATTCACGTGTGTAATTAGGGAAAAGTGTTGATGTGATAGTAGGACAATAGGAAAGACTAGGAGCTTTACCACCTTTTTGACAAGTGATACCTTAAAAAGGCCAAAATATTTTGAGTCCTTGATTGAAGTAGACTCCATACATTTTTTAGCATGATTATTAAACACATGGGATATGGATGCATAACAAAAATATAGGATGGAGATGTTTCCCTTTCCTAATGTTGATTTAACTGTTTGACTAGTGACTTCTACTACCTTTCATTGTTCTTGACACATGATGATTTTTCCATCTTTTCTTGTGATTATTCAATAATGATCCACACTCTCTATTGAAGCTTGATATCTTCCATATCAATAGAATTCACCATGGGTTTTTGATATATATTTTATTTATTGGTATCCACATTCTCCACTTCTTTAGGGGAATGACTCATAAGCCAATCCCTTCTTCTTGACACTGTAACTAATAGAGCCCAATAGTTAAGATTTACAACTATGATTCCCCCATTCAAGTGATTTATATATATCACATATGGGTTCATTAGTGAAATAGGCTGGATCTTGAAAAGGTTGAGAACACAAAGGCTCAAAGACCCTCTAATTGTCTTCTTGCATTCTTCTTGAAGAAAAAGAAAGATTTCCAACTTCTTGATTATCTTCATGACCATCAATTTATTTATCAAGATACCAATCCTAGATTTGAGGTTCTAAACAAATTATTAGTAAACAAATATTAAGTGCACTCCTTATTGTATACATTGTTCTTCATTTCATATAAGAGTTTGTATCATATTCATTATTGAAAAAGACAGTGTTACAATTCGTTGAGTTTGTTCATGGCCATCAATTTTTTTTGACAAGATGCTCATCCATGTAATAAGAATCTAATTTCTTATACACAGTATATGCAAATAATATATAAAATATGCTATTTTTTTGGGATAATTGATAAGATTGATGAGGTTATTACACCGAAGATAACAATGGGTATACCTATACTTTATGAGATATCCTATGAAGATGGATTATTTTTCATTAGTACAATATTTACCTTTTTATTATTAGTATTATTGTTATTGATTATTATACCCATTATGGTTTATATTAAGTTTTTGCACTAAAATCTTGTACTCTTGATCCATGTGTCAACCCTTTGCTTAATCCCCAAATTTCTCTCTGCGAAACAGGATTGATGTTGAGGTTATTTATGCCTTTTTTCCCTCTTTAGGAAGGTCGGCATTTTTCCCCTTTATACTAGGTGTGCCGATGGTTCTTTTTCCCTCCATTCTAGGTGCATTGCTGCCGACGCTCTGTCTCCCACTGCTAGGTGCGTAGACGGTGTTTTTTCCCTTCATGGAAGGTGTGCCAGTGCCGTTTCGAGGGAAAAAAAATGGTGATTCGAGACTATTTTCGAAGGTGGATGAGGTGGAGGATTATCCCTATTATCTAGGTGAGGTGGCATTCGGTTCCTAACCTATAGGGAAATCCCTTAGGTCCCTCCTCTTAATCCTCAACCTACTCTATCCCTTTAGTCTTATAAATTAAACCATCTATCCATTTGGAAGGGAAGGAGGACTATGGTACTCTTATGCTGATGGAATTTCTAGGTGGCTTACTATCTTGCTTTGGATTGTTGGATGGAAGATTGCAGCATTAAGGCTAGGTTGTGGTGTTATTTCTCATGTAATTATATGTTTCTCCTTGATTACATTAATACAAATCTCTTTCCATCAATGTTATTGTGTTAATGATGTTTAGAGTTTTCTTCCTTAACTGTTAGCTTAGATCAATTATATGTTTGGATACGCATATGCTGTTTGCTTGTTTCCACTTGCTTGACAGGGTTTTGCAGCTGAAGATCTGAAGACTCTGGAGCTTGGATCAACAAAGAGAGAAGAGGATCTGCATATTGCAGGTAAGCGATATATCTGTTAACTTGCATTTCTATTTGATATAGGAAAGCAGATTGTATTTTGTATTTGATTTGTTTTAGATCTGCTTGGACTAGGGAGACTTGGCTTGATTCCGATCGTGTAGATTTATTCGATAACAAATTTGACGATCATACTGGGGACGTGCATAGATCTGATTTCATATCTTTTATCAATCCTTTTGGTATCCTCTAGAGACCTTCCCTCCTTTATATCTTGTCTTTGAAGAGTGTATTGCATCTGCTTGATGCTCTTTGGATCACTATCAAACCTTCTACCCTTCTCCCATAGAAAATATGGCTTTTACTCTGTCTGTTTCTCCACCGACATACCTGGGTTGTGTGGACAGAGCACCGTTGGTTTCATTTTTTAATGTCAAAAGTGTTTCCTGTATAGGTGCTCTTCCCCTTATGAGAAAGGGCACCGTCGACGCTCTTACATAGTGTTATAGGCGCATCGGTCCCCTCATAGGAATTTTTTTGCAGTGTTCTAGGTGCTTCTATCCCTCATAGGCGCTCTTTTGCAGTGGATGAGGTGCGCCTACCCCTCATAGGTGCTCTGGTGCAGTATAGAGAGGTGCGTCAACCCTTAGAAACTCAGTTTTTACGTTGATTTTGCTTCTGGTTTGATGGATTTTGGTTTTTAGGCTGCATGTGATAGTCATTCACCCTCAAGACCCAACATTATCCCTTCCTCCACTCAGTCATTGAGTCTTGGTTGCATTTTGGTTGTTTTGGAGTTGTTTGGGTGCTTATCATATTCCTTTTGATTTCTGAATGAATGGAGTGCTGTAGATATTCTCTATTTTTCTGTTTGTAGATATGAAAAGAATATAGATATCAAGTTTCATTTTGATACATGCATTTGAAAAATAAAAGTGCTTCTTTACTTTGTTTTGTGCATTGTTAAGATGTGTAGTATCTTTTATTTCATTTGCACTTTTTAGACTATTATTGTAGAAATATAGAGCTAGTGCACTCTAGGAAAGAATTGTTCTTTTCTTTATTGTTTAGATTCATGTTTGAAGAGAAAAATCAATTAAAAGAGAAGCAAAATTAAAAAAAAAACTTAGGAATGGTTGCATTGGAATTTGAAAATAAACTTATGCGTCTCATGTAGTGCCATACCACTTTTTCATATTCAAGACAAATTGCACTTGGCATCGTTTGTTAGGTGTACATATTTATTTCATTGCCGAGTCATAACATCACTAGTTGCATGACCATTTCCTTTGAGTAATAACAACCCTTAAAATGAACGCTTAACTTGAAATTGATTACACATTTTTATTTGATAGAGGTGCACCAACAAGCTTAGGTTGTAGAGTCTTGGAATAGGGTATCATTAGTAAATTTTTCCAAGACTACAAAACAAAACATTAAGGTGTCTGTCCATGTGAGAAGAGAAATACTTGATATAATTAGTATTCTCAAGAGGCTCCTCTTACATAGGAGTTAAGCACGAGGCAACATGCATGTTTATGGTGGGGATAGCCCCTTGCCACTCTTTGTGTAGTGCCATAGATATTTCCAGGATATTATTTGTATCTAGGGTATTTTGAGGTACCTTTGGTGGTTTTGAGCTTTGGGCTTTGTCACCCTACACATATGGTAGATCCTGTCTGTGGTTATATTGGGTTGACCTTAGTTTCCATACCTAGGTATCGCAAGGGGTAGTTGCAGAGGTTATTCTATGAGTGCCCTAGTTAGGTAGGAGATAGAAAACACAATCGATTTATACGTTGAAGCTGAGGGCCACTATAATTGGTTACAAACCTCTGCTTATATTGTATGAGAGTCTCAGGCCTCTCCTATGCGAGACATACTTGTTGCATTCAGGAGCTCATTTATCCCCCCTCTTGGATTGTTTGCATCTGACTTAGATCTTCATAGGAGTGTGCTCTTTGTGCACTAGCCTTCTCTAGGGTTCGTACTTAGTTGACTCTTTTTTATTTTGTCGATTCATCATGGATCAGGTTCTGGCACTCCCGCGATCTCGAAGTTTACCAGGGCTTTCTCCTTGTGGGTCTCCTCCTCCTCTGTGGAAGAGGATTCAAAATTATAGGAGAACTTATACACACTGTGATCCACACACTTGTCTCATCATGAGTAATACATCTGAGACCTTGAAAGTCCCCCCTTGTACATCCTCCAGCATGGGGAATGTGACCTTTAGCAGACCTGGGAGTTTGATGGACACTGATCCTCATGGGGTAGGTTCTTCCTTCAATTCATGATCCCAATTGTTAGAATTTATAGCTACTTATCAGAGGTATTCCTCGCGACGGTCGAGTGGTGAGACTCACCATGTTCCCTCTAGCACTGGCCCCTTTTTATTTGGCATGCTAGACCTTACTAACACTTTCTCGCTATCTACTGTTGATCCTGGTGTAGGTCCTAGTGTTTTGTCTAGGCGTACTGCCATCCCTTTCCATGAGGATAAGTTTGGTGGTGGTCATATTGCACCTTCCATGCCATTTGTGGGATTATTTTCATACCCTTCATTCGGGCATAATACTGGGATTCCTTTTCATGGAGGTGACCCTAGACATGTGAACATTTGAGGTACATCCTACATTCCATCCTATGCTCCATCGTCCACCGCACCTATTGCGTCAAATTCCTTTCTCATGACACATCCTCCTCATAACCCGCAATGTCCTTCGGTACAGAGTGCTGCCTCTAACCATGTTGTTCCCTCGTCTGTTGGTAATGTTGTTTTTGGAGGTTTTGTGCCTCCTTATGTATATGGGGGTCAACCCTTTTATTAATCCTATAATTATGGTTAAGTAGCACCCTAGTTTTAAGGTGTATCAAATTATAATATTCCATGCATCCTTTTATGGGTCAAGTAGGAGGAGGTTATTATCTGACTGGAAAAGGCCATGGTATTTACAATAATCAACCCTATATGAATCATTATTGTTAGGGAGCATGGAACCAAATGGCACAACCTAGGTTCCGTTTCTTAGCTACGTTGAACTTTCTTGACCTGTTGAAGTTGACCAATGATCTAGTTTCTCATGCTTCGATGTGGCCGATTGTTCCCGCTAAGCTTCCTTCGAACATTCCGAAGTTTGAAGGTAAGAGTGGCGAGGACCCTGGAGAGCATGTTACCAATTTAGACCTATGGTGCTCTTCGAATTCTTTGAATCATGACTCGGTTCATCTATGATTGTTTCAACGCACCCTCACGGGACCTGTGGAGAAATGGTATATAGAGTTTCCTAGGGGCACATATCAGACCTTTAATGATCTAGCCATGACCTTTTTGAACCACTTTCATGTACCGATGCATTACGATGCCGGTACCGAACTCTTATCGACATTTTGGCAAGACAAAGCCATGCGTATTTCTAATCATATTCAAGAGTGGCGTAGACAGAAGAGGTTGATTAAGGCCAACATCCCACCCGATTTTCTAATGGAATGGTTCCTCAAGTCATTATTGCCTTATATCGCGAAGGATGTTTTGACGTTCAAAGTTATGAATGAGGAACATGTTAGTTTTAGTATGATATTATCCCTAATGCACCAAAGTCAAATTTTGAGCCTAAGTTTAAACCTAGGCCACATGCTGATGGAATTGTTGGCTCCGCAAGTACTAAAGTAGTAGACTAGGTTACAAATCAAATGGGGAATTTGTCTATTAACCAACCTGCAACCATACAAGCTAGGAATTCATCCAATCCCACCCAATCGGTGGATGTCACTCAGTACATTCGTTAAACCAGAAGGTTAATCAGTAGCCCGGACAAAATAAGAAGAAGGGGAGAAATAATAGAAGAGCTGGGATCGAGAAGGAGAACAGTGATTTTGTGGGGGGACAAGAAGTCTAAATAGAATTTTAAATTCCCTTGCAAGAATTGTGGGGGAGACCACCTCACTTGTGCCCCCGTATTGATGAGGCCTCGAAGTTCATTGCATAGATCCAAACTATGTTAACAGATCCTTTACCGCATAACCAAAATATAGCTTCGAGGAACGTGTACTCCATAAATGCTTCCGGTTGGCATAACAACCCCTGAATGCAGAAAGTGGACACAATTGTATAAACATGATGTCTGTTTCTAATGTTGTGACCTGAAATAAATATTACAGTTTGTCACAAGCCAAAATTGGGTAAAGATCCTGCACCTCTTGAGAAACCTTTGCATATTGATAAACCTGAAGATATACCTCACATTCGTAAGGGAGTTTTAAAGCGCTCGAGCCACCCAACACTATTATATTGTCGAGGATTTGGGTTAGAATCCCTGTGCGATGTCATCTCTCGAAGTCCTTTAGACTTGTCCTTCGTAGAGGATCGTTTTGTTGTCTGCACTTAGGATGGTTGATTCCAATCCTTCAACTACGGTTAGATATGATACCCACGAGATACAACCTCGCTTGCCTAACCATGTGGTTTTATTATTCGATGTGCAGTGTATGGATAACATGATCAAATACATGGTATTTAATGAAGGTGCTGTGGCCTGTGTGATGTCTCTGGATTATTGGAAAGGCCTTGGGTCACCCACGTTGTCTAAATCCATGACCACGCATTTGATGGACACTCGTTTCGACCACATGGTATTCTTCCCTCTCTGCAGGTCCATTCGGGGGAAGACCGCATCGATAGAGGTTGAGGTGGTTGATATACCCCTTGACTACAACCTTCTACTGGGTCGGAATTGGATCTATGCTATGAAAGCGATCCTGTCTTTCGTTTTCCGTGTTGTTTGCTTCCCTTTTGAGGATCGGATTGTCATGATCGACCAAATGTATTTTGATAGTTCCAGTTCCGTTTCATCGTCGAGATCCACCATCCTAGCCATTGATAATTCTTAGTTGGCATCTGATAATGTTGTTGTTGGCATGTATCTATCCTTGATGGGATCCTTTAATATGGAAACACCAATTTTGAGCATTGGTTCTACTCTGGGTAGTGCTTCGCCGTCTTTGAGTTCAGTCCCTTTTCGAACTACGTATTTAACGGACCCTTGGAATCTTCCTTCTCCGAGTACTTCAGATGTGGACCCTAGACCTACAAAGACAGAGATGTTGTTATCTACAACGGATATTTCCTATCAAGCTACTCTTGATCTTGTTGTAGACCCTAGTCCTTCCTCTTCACGGATGGAGGAGAAGGATGCCTTTGCATTTCCTGCTTGGGTGGTTACATAATCATGGTCACATGACTTCCTCAATGATGTTTTTCCTTCAGATGAAGTGATTCTTGAGGCCATGAATGGTTTGGAATGGCCATAGGAGGATTTGAATCATCACTCTTAATTCCTCCCAGAGCTTGAACAAATCGAGTGTGACGACTTTATGTCGACCCTTAGCGAGAAGGTTGGTAGTCCCGTGATCCCATTAGGAACTCATAGTATATATGCCTAAGGGAGCATGGTGAACTTGCACCTACAATTCCTATCAACATTTCTCGGAATCCTGGTAAGATAAATAACGTTTACATTGGCGTGAATTGTTCTCTCGATGAGATTAAGGGATATACCGAGATTTTTAAAGAGTTTCGTGATGTTTTTGCTTGGTCATATGATGAAATGAAAGGAATAGACCCTCATATTGTTGAACATGAGATCAAAACTTATCCTAATACTATACCTGTTCGACAATGTTTACGTGCGATAAATCCCCGTAAGGCACCTGCTATTAAGGCTGAGATAGAGAAGCTACTCAAGGTTGGATTTATCTATCTGGTTCCCTTGAATGAATAGGTATCCAATCCAGTTCTGGTAGATGAGAAGCAGGGAAATATCCAGGTATGTACTGACTTTAGAGACCTGAATAAGGCATCTCTTAAAGATAAATTCCCCACGCCATTCATAGACTAGATTTTGGATGAGTGTGTGAGAAGCGAGGTGTTTTTGTTCATGGAATATTTTTTAGGATACAATCAGATCCAAATCAAGCCCGAGGACCAACATAAGATGAATTTTATTTGTCCTTGGGTTACTTTTACATACCAAAAAATGCCTTTCGGCCTTAAAAACTCCAGAGCTACATTTTAATAGGCGATGACCTTTGCTTTTCACGACCTGAAGCGTATTATCGAAGTCTATCTGGATGATTTAGCTGCTCACTCTCATTTGAGAGTGGATCATCTAGACCATTCACACTTTGTTTTCGAGAGATTTCGCCGTTACCAAATCTGGTTGACTCCTCAGAAGTGCATCTTTTGCATGAAAGTGGGTCGGTTATTGGAATTTATTGTTTCTAAAGAGGGGATTAGGGTCGATCCTCTTAAGGTTGAGGCAATACTTTGGTTGTCTCCCTTGAATACGATTCGACACCTCCAAAGTATCGAAGGGATGGATAACTTCATACAGAGATTTGTCGTCAACATTTCCTATCTAACCAAGTTTTATGCACATTTTGAAGAAGGATACTCCGTTCATATGGGATAAGAGAGCCCAAGAGTCCTTCAATTATCTTAAGAAATACTTAGCATTGGCCCCCATGCTTGTCCACCTGACTATATCTGTGACTTTTTATTATATGTGGCCATGTTTGAAGAGACAATTGGGATGGTTTGGGTTCAAGAGGACGATGACATCCAAGAGCACGTTGTCTACTATCTTAGCCGAAACCTTATTGATGCCGAAATTCAATATAGTCACGTTGAGAATATAACCTTAGCTACCGTTCATGCGGTTCAATGATTGAGACATTACATACTCCTTCGCCAAAATATGGTGGTGGCTCATATCAATCCATTTCAGTTTGTCTTACCCAGACGAATGATAGGGGGGGGATATAATAAGTGGATTTTTATCTTGCAAGAATTTGATATCAAGTTTGTTTCGGCAAAATTGAAGAAATCCCTAGTCTTTGCGGAGCTCATGTCATATCTTCCTAGTTTGGACGAAGATGAAGGCCACAAAGATACTTTTGTCGATGAAAATATCTTCCTTATCTCGACTATGGACCCTTGGTATGGTGACATCATCATATATTTACAGAATTTGAAGGTCCCTCCTCACCTCTCACGGGACGAGAACCAACGTTTATGAAGTGTTGTTAATAATTACCTCATTATTTGTGAAACCTTGTATCACTATGGGGTGGATTCCATTTTACGTTGGTGTTTGACTCATGAGGAGGCTGAGACGGTGCTGAATGATTTCCATGGTGGGGCGTGTGGTGGCCATTTATTTGGGCTTGCTACAACCCAAAATATCTTTAGAGCAAGTTACTCTTTGTCGTCGATCTGTAAATATTGTGTTAATGCGGTCAAGAGGTACCACCGTTGTGAGGTGTTTGCACAAAATATGTGCTCGCATCTTGCCTCGTTACACCCTATTATCATCGTCGGTCCCTTCACCAAGTAAGGGGTAGGATTTATGGATTGCAACCCAATCTTAACTAGGGGGCACCATCACATCATAGTGGTCATGGATTACTGCACGAAACGGGATGAGGCTATGCCTTCTATTAAATTCAATGGTGAGACGATTGCTCATTTTGTATTCATTAATATCATTACTCAGTTCAGTATCCCGAGAGAGCTTGTCACTGACCATGGCAGGCACTTTCAAAATCAGATGGTGGATGAATTATCTTTGAAATTGGGGTATAAACAAGAGTATTCCTATTATTTTTATCCTCAAGCGAATGGACAGGTCAGAGCAGTAAAAAAATCCCTTAAGTCCATTTTGCAAAGAACTATTCCACAAAGAAAGACTAATTGGCACATTATGCTTTAACCTGCTTTGTGGGCGTACCGAACCGTTGTTAAGACTGCCATCGATTTTTCTCCATATCAGTTAGTACATGGGGTGGAGTCGATATTGTCAATTGAATACAAAATTCCCTCTTCGAAACTAGCCACATAGCTCTTACCAGAAACTTATGAGTTGGAAAAACGTCTGGTCCACTTAGAACACCTTGATGAGCAGCATTGATATTCCTTGGTGTCTCTTGAACTCAATAAATGTCGCATAAAGGCTCAGTATGATACATTTGTTCATCCCTAGAGATTTAGTGAAGGTGAATTTGGTTCTTCTATATGACCAAGCTAGTGAACCGTTAGGGGCGGCTAAGTTCAATCCAATGTGGCATGGGCCTTACATGTATAAATGAGTCTTAGATAAGGGCGCATATGAGCTAGAGGACTATGAAGGGACAACCTTGGAAGAGCCTAGAAATGGGCTCTATCTTAAAAAATACTATGCCTAATTCTCAGCTGAGGCCGATGCTTTGTCTATTATTGTATAGTTGCATAATTTACTTTTGGTCCTCTTGTAGTGATTTGGTTTGTTGACATGCTTCCCGTTGTTATGGAAGATGTTGATGGAGTCTTTGGTATATGTAGGATATCCTGATAGTGCCAACTTCCATACCTAGAACTTAGCTTCGATTGCTTGGGTCATTTATACATCTGAGGTCAGGTAGTGTCTTCGGGAGGTGTGTGTCTCCGACCATATTCGAACAATGTTGCTGGATATAGTTCCATGATTGAACTCCTATAGGATGCCATCTCTAATGGTATATTATCTCTTGAAGTATTCCTTGACTCACAGTTAGTTGTATCACAATTAAATGGTGTGCATCGTATCAGGGATCCAAATTTATTACGAAGGTTCTTACATGTAATATTGTTAGAACAATAATTTGAACACATAACACACATTCATATTCCTAGGATCTAGAATCATGTTGCCGATTCTTATGCAAATTACATATTAGACTAGAATTTGTTACATCAATAACGAAGCATACACATTTCATTCACATTTAAACACATGGAAATATAATAAACCGATGACTATAATTTTTTTCATTTCCAAAATATAGTCGAAAATGGTGTCACAGTACAAAATATCATGATAAAAAATTGGGGATTTAAGCCACCAAAAAACACTATTCGGTCGGTACAAAATGTCTATCTAGGCCTTTATGCCTTCAGACCAGGGTGATGGTCATGGAAAAAAATAACGACATTTTCCAACCATTGAAATAGTCGTACCCACGCACAGGAACTCCTACTACATGTCTCTGCATTGCCTCAGGCAAGTCCTTGAATTAGACCATAGGTACCTTGTGTGTCATCCCGACAAAGTTGGTATGTATGCTTTGGAGTGTACACTTCACATTTGCACCTAGTATGTCATCCCCTCGTCCCCTCCAACGATGTCGGGGGAAGACATTCGACCGCCTAAGACCCACATCTACATATGCATGATCAATGCTAGTACGTGATACTATAAAAAATATGTTTTTGATTCCATTATATCAAAAAGACAAAAAAAATCAAATACTTCAAAAATTACATTTGGGATTGTCACCTATATCACCATATGCAACACCTAGTGGTAATGGCATGTCTCGGTCTCCGCGGAAGTCAATCCCTACATAGTGATAGTCATCCGTGACCACGATCTGTTGCTGCCACTAGTGGTAGAAGTCTGGTGGGAATGAAGTGGGTGTCCCACTTCCCCCTAACCTCCACACCAGCTCCGCCCAATGGGTTTGGGATGGATCTCATAGACCATGCAAAGGAACCTGAACTCTTGGGATAAGGCATGGTACCTGCTCAAAAAATAAAGTGTTGAGTATGCTGGCAAACCCAAAGTTCCTTGTGTTGCCAAACTTACAGTCAATCAACTATTGTGTCATATTGTTCAACGATGATGTGCTCCAATCATATATTGTGGGTCTCATACACTATACTACATAAAACATGAGAGGCCTGGAGGCCGGATGTAATGATTCCAACCATGCTATCCTAGATAGTACCATTACTCTAACCTTGAGACCAAGGCTTTGGATGGAGTTCATAGGAAATTGGCTTCCAAAATTTTTAGTATCCGGAAGACAATACACAACCATATACTCCTCGATGGTGAGACGACCTCCTACCCCATGAGCCCTCAAGTTGAATACCTCGCCTCAGAGGGATAGTCCAGTAATGAAATAGATGTCTTCTACTTCGAGTCTCAAGGGTATCCCATCTTGTTGAAAAGCCTATGAATGTGGATGCCAATAGTTAACAAGCATATGTTAAATCCTTGGTTGGGCTCTCAACCTCCCAAGTTACCAAAACTTATACAATAAAAATCCCATTAAATCTTGTTGATCATTTGCATCATGGTGGACTGCCCTATCCACATCATCATGTTCACACCCCCTCCATTCTAGAACCATCCTGCAAAACAAATTACATGCATTTTGATGAGATTTTTCCTTTAAATTGGTCATACACGCTCTTATACGCGATCTTTTTTGGTGACAGTCGTGCGTATATAAGGGCATGTTTTCTTTTCTCGCGTATACCTGGACCTATAGTACACGACTCGATGGCTTGTGATCCGCGTGGGCCGAGATATCCATTTTTAGGTGGCTTCAAACTAGAAATGACACCATGGAAATTGAAAATAAATACATAGAAAATATGAGGGATAGGATTAGGATCTACCTGGCTGTAATGGTTTGCGATTTCGTTGCTCCTAGCTCCATGAATTGACGATTGAAGTTGGTGGTCCAAAATGGCCCAAATGCACTATGTGTGGTAAAAAAAAATTGTATGGTGAAAATGTGATTTTTTTACTATTTATAAAATTTCTTTTGAATTTTTTACCCACTAGCCTATAGTTTGGACATTTATTAATCTTTTTTGAACTGTTTTGGCCTAATATTGTGGTTTAGGGACTTGTTTTGAATACACTTTCACCGAGGTCTTGACCTGTTTATGTCTATAGTAGGTATAATTTCGAACTGGCATATAGGATAGGATCAATTTTCATATGCATCATGCATTGTCCTATGACCATGTCACCTTAACTATAGCTACGTTCTAACTTTTTAATGTTACAGAACCTCATATTGCTGCTAGAAGTGGCATTACGAAGTGGTAGAGGCTTCCTATTCATGGGTGCCCTAGTTAGATCCCACTTTTCTATTTGGTACCCATGTTGAGATTACTCCCTTAGGTATGGGAGTCCCTTATAGTCACACCATGTCTTCGAGTAAGAACCTGATACTCTTTCTTGAACTTCTTGCTGGCCATCTCCCACAAAGATTCCCATTTATATCAAGTTGTAAATTCATTTCATACGTTTGCTTTCCGTATTGAGCCTTGTGTCGGCTCCCTGCTCAGTTTTATGAGCCTTATAGCTCGAGCTTGCCTCAATTCCATCCAAGCAGAGCCTTTCATATATATTTTGTAGCTTGATCACTCCATACCCGAAGGAGACATCCCCCTGGGTGTCCTTATCTTTCACATGATTCCTTGCATTGAACATAGGTATGTTCCACTATTTGGAACTAGTTTGCTTGCTAGCGACACTCGTTTCCTCCTAGTTTGTAATATAAGAAATTTTATTCTTTTTCAAGCTTTACAAAATTACCAAAAAAAATTAAAAACATAAAAATCTAGAAGGGATTATGACATTACTTTTGGTAGCTCTTGTGTCGTGTCGTGTCTCGTTCGAACAGAGCATTGTATATTCCATCCATTGGTTGGGTTATTAGTATGAATTTAGGAGCTGTACCCGTTACTTTTAGTTTTCTCCATCGACTGGTTATGCTTCCAGCCCCTATATAGCCTTTGTTGATTCCTCCTATGTCGTAGAGTTGTCCTAGTTTTCATGTTGAGTCTATGCTGCCTATCAGTCTCCATCTTCCTTATGCTCTTGTTCTAAGTAAGTCTTATCCTGAGTCGAACATTCCTCAGTTATCTTTTCTTTGCATGTCATCCATTCTCGATACAGTTACTGGTTCGTGCACATCTTGTTTGTCCGAGTTCTTCCAAATTATCCAGCATTTCTGAGTACCTCCTCTTGGTTGATGGGGGATGCCTTAATTCCATCCTTCTAATGGATTCCATTCCATCAACTTCATATAATATATTATGGAATAGGATTCTAGAGTCCATTGATTACCTTGAGACTTGCATTCATCAGTGGCAGGTTCTATTGCCATCGACAGTTTTGGGAATACATCCATGTCCCCTGATCGATGGATTCTCTCAAGTGTTCGACCTCAACACATTTATTCATACTTGTTTGATTGCACTCTGTACCTTGATTCCCATTATCATTATCAGTGGGATATCTCACATCTCTTAGCAGTATACATCAATGATCGATAATCAAATGATGGTCCATCATGTTCGACCTCGACACCTTTATTCACGTGATGGGACATGTATCGGTAGAAGTTTGTGTAGAAGACCTCTGAGCTTGGTGGCATTCCATATATTCTACCTCCTTGATCATGCCAGTATTCATGAGATGTCAGTTCTCATGCCTAGATTCCAGTTTTCTATCAGATGTCTTCATTCAGTATGGATATATTATTTCACTATATATTGTACATGGCGATGACCACATGTGACATATGTCTATTATGCCTATTCATGGCCATTGTACTATTATGTAATTGAGACTGTTACACTTCATATTTGCAGTCACATGCTGAGATGTATCATTGTATTGTATTGATGAGTGGCTGGTTTTTCCACCTGGGTCTTGATTACTCCACTTATGGGATTGGTATATTGTATTTTTTCCATCATGTTACCCCTCTCACCTCACACATTAGGGGGCATCTGTTATAGATAATTTTACCACACTTGGTAGATCATGTCTTTATGGCCTTCCCCGTCCCTATGTAGACTCTTTGGATCCCCTTTTCTCAAAATAAAATTTGTTGATCCAAGAAATCCCTTAAAATATACCTATTTAATCTTATACGTGGGTCACAGGATTACATACTGTGTGTAGATGCAAATTTTCCCACTATGACCCACGTACATCGGGAAATGTGCCAAAAAATAAAATATTTTGAAGTTTTCCTCAACGAGTCATGAATAACTTGACTATTGGCCTTCCATATGCCTGGAAACACTCCGACTCGACCCTTTACTTCCTACTGAAGGGCTACATATTGAGCCTCTTGGATGCATTAGGGGAGGAGAAATTATGAGAGCAAGGAAACTATAGTGGATTTGTGCCCCATTCATACATTCTTGAGTTTGCATCCCTTTGTCCTTTTGAGCAGCCATTGATGCTCTTCCCAAGCTTACCATTGTCTTGCAGGATTTCCAATGAGATGGAGGATTGAAGTGGTGGAGGCCTAGGTGGAGGATTCAATTTATCCATTTTGATGAGGTGCCGATAGAGTTTGTCACTTGTATCTATGTTTATAATCAATATAAATATCCATTTCTCGTCCACTGTATGTGTGTAAGTATGAATGTTCTTTATCCATGGATGTAGTTACTTTGATTTATACATATTGGTTTTATATATGCTAGAGTATGCCTAACACTTAATATATATCATGCTTGTCTATTCCGTTGGTGTTGAGAATGGAATGTAGGGGCAAGTATGTTTGAAAATGTCAACAGGGATCTACTACAACCTTCCGGAATAAGGTACGCCTTCTATCCTTTATTGTTAGCTTTGTTTATATCTATTACATATGGAAAGGGGATTATTTCTGGTGTCATACAGTCTGTTGTGGTCTACCCCAAGCCATAGGAAATTTTCTCTGTAACAACTAGATTAGAGATGAGATTAATTTTAGGAGGTGAAGTTAATATCTAGATCTCTAACATTGTCCTTATGACTGAGTGACCTCGACATTGAATCATAAGAGGAGAAATCATTGCAAGTTTGTTTACAAGTAATAATAAAATATTGAAGCTGCCATTTCCTTATGGTTTACTCGTGGATATCTTCAAGGGTTCCATGCAAATCTCGTGTTCTATTGTTATTATTGTTTTCTTCTATTTTTTAATTTTTTTTTCTAATATATGGTATATGAGCAAAAAAATACTTGGAGAAAAAGGATTTTCCTTGATTGGGAGCTACAACAACAATAATAGTCTTAACGAAGTTTGAGATTAAGAAGTTTAATGGTAATAATTTCTCCCTATGGAAGATGGTGGAGAATTTGTTGGTTCGAAACAACCAAGCACTAGCCTTGAAAGGGGTTGCAAAATATCAAGCGGCATGACTCTACAATTAATATTTGCGTAGTAGACTCTCTCTTTTTTAATGTTGCTAAATAAAAAATCACAAAATCCCTTTGGGATAAACTTGATAAGTTGCATAAGATCAAATCTACAACAAATAAGTTTTTCCTAAAAAAAACTTCATCATCTTAGGATGAAGGAGGGTTCTACTGTGGTGTATGATAAATTCAATGCGTATAATACCCTGATCTCAATTGGTGTAAAGGTGTGTTAGGAAAATATATACAAATATAAGCAAACACTAATAACAATAAAACATGATATTTACATGGAAACACTGGTATATGTAGGTATAATCATCGGGAAATGAAAGCTTCAATATTTTATTATTACTCGAAAAAGATGTACAAGGCTTTATTTTATATGTATTTTGTTACAATGATGGGGGTTCATTCCCATTTTATACAATACATATGAGGGTTCCACAATGATTTGAAATACACTAGAAGGGTCTAGAAAATTCAAATCGAGAACTCTGAACTTGAACCCCATAGATCAAGGGCCTACCATTCCACCCTTGAAGAGGAGGCATGGAATTCCCCCCTCTAACCTATTTTTGATATCTCGAAGAATAATATTAGATATTTGGATAATGGCTTGATCTTCTAATACTATCAAACATGAAGTCAATATATAGGAAGTTTTTTGTCAATGTTTTCCATCCACATGTCATTTCCCAATGTTTCCTTCATCACATTTTCAACAAGCCCAAAGAAATTTTGCACCATTCAAACTTCTCTGTCTTGATCAGTTTTATAAGGATATCTACAATATTCTCATCACTATTAATTTTCTTTAACAAGATCCTACCTTCTTCCATCATTTTCCTTATGAAATGGTGCTTAATATCAATATGCTTCATGAGATCATGAAATGATGGATTCTTCACTAAGTGAATAACACTTTGACTATCACAACGCAAAGTGATCTTCCAATGTATCATATTGAATTCATTCATCAGATTCTCTAGCCATATTTCATCTTTATTGGCCTCAATTTCTACCACATATTCTGCTTCACTGGTTGATAAAGCAAAAACTAGTTGCAACTTAGATGTCCAACTTACAACTTCACCAACAAGAGTGAAAGTATATCATGTAGTAGACTTTTGTCCATCTCTATATCCACCAAAATCAGAATATGCAAAACCTTTAATTTGTAAATATGTTAATCTATAGAAAATAACAGTGTTTGAAGTGCCCATTAAATATTTGAGTATCCACTTCACAACAATCCAATGCTCCTTGCCAACATTCACCATGAACCAACTAAAAAATATGACTACTTGAGCAATATCTAGTTTGTTTCTCGCCATGGAAAACTGAGGCTCCCTATTGTTGATGAATACAACACATGAGACATGGTTATCTTCTCTGCTTCTATGATAGGACATTATTCGAAAGACATATTGAAGTGTGAATGAAGCAGTATGTTAACTGATTTTGCATTCTACATATTAAAGTGTTGTAGAATATTTTCTATATATGACTTTTGAGTTAACGATATCTTTCTACCTATTCCGTCCCTATGTATCTTCATCCCTAAAATATGATTTGTTGCTCCTAAACCCTTCATTTCAAATGCATTAGACAACTATAACTTTAGATCAATTATTTTCTTCATGCGTGGGTCGACAACTAGCATATCATCAAGATAATAAAACTGCCATCAACAAACCTCTTATAATATGCACAATTGGAAGCTTCACTTCTACTAAAACCTTGGCTATTCATGAAGGTGTCAACTTTTCTATACCACATCCTTGGCACATGTTTCAATCCACACAAATATTTCTTGAGTTTACAAACCAAATTCTCTTTGCCTCTTTCTTTATATACCTCAAGCTTATCCAAATAAATTTCTTCATCAAGATCACCATGTAGGAAAGCAAATTTTACATCCAATTGTTCCAACTTAATCTCTTGATGCTACAAGTGCAACTAAAACCCTTACAATAGTAAGATTCACGACTAGAGAGAATATTTCATTAAAACATATAACTAACTTCTGCACATAGCCTTTTTCTACCAAAATATATTTATAACATTTTAGAAACCCATCATTTTTCTTCTTTACTTTATACACCCTCTTATTTCCAACAAATTTTCTTCATGGTGGGAGATCCATAAGTTCCCATGTTTGATTCTTATTTAATTCTTTTATTTCTTCATTAATGATTTTCCTCCATTTATCTACATTCTTAGATTCTCTAGCTTCTTTAAATAAATTAGGTTCACCATCATTAGTTAACAAAACAAAATAAGACTAGAAATCGAGAGAATACATGGTTGGATGTCTCTTGGGGCATGCATATCTTTTGAGTTGCAGTTGTTGAACTTGTTTTTCTTCATGCTAATCAAGAGCTTCATTTTCATCTTCACTCATTTCTACTTTAACTGGTACAATATTAGGTGTATGTTGTATCTCCTTTGTTTGCATGATTTTTTCATTAAAAATAACATCATGACTAATAATGACCTTATGGTCAGTAAGATCCAACAATCTATATGCATTTACTGTATTATCATAACCGATAAAACCACATTTCCTTTACTTTGGTTGAATCTTGAACCTCTTTTCTTTAGGCACATGGGAAAATGTATCACAACAAAAAATACACAAATGAGAATAATCAAATAGCTTACCACACCAAACATCCTCTGGAATATTTCCATCCAATGCAGTTGTAGGAAATTTTTTAATTAGATACTAGTTGAATTAACAACCTCTGCCTATAATCCATTATCCAACCCATATGCACCGAGAAGGCTTCTTTCATGTTCCATGAATGTGTGATTTATTTGCTTAGCTACACCATTTTGTTGTGTCACATAAGCAACAATATTCTGGTGCTTAATTCCTTCCCGCGTGCATAATTTATCAAATTCCTGGGAGTATTATTCTCCTCCATTATCATACCCGAGACATAAAATAGAATTTCGTAAAGTTTTCACTACTCCTGCCTTGACGTCTTTAAGTTTATCAAAGGCTTCTGAGTTGGCTTTTAGAAAATACATCCACACTCTTATAGAATAATCATATATAAAAGTAAAAAAAAATATAGCACCATTTATGGACAAAGTGGGGACTGATCCAAATATATCACAATGAATAAGTTGCAAAATATTATAACTTTTACAAGAGCTTGCGGTAATTAGAGCTCTGTTTTGTTTACCAAAAATACAAAGCTCACACAAGTCCATATTACAAGATTTTATCCTAGAAAGCATATCTCTACAATGCAGAGTTTTCAAACCTTTTTCAATCATATATCCAAGTCATTAATTCCACAACATCAATGCATCCAAAACATTCACTGATTCTGATGTTGTTTCATGGTTTGTCATTGTATCACCACATAAAAGTTACAAGGTCCCATAAGATTGTCCTTTTGATACCACGAGGCTATTTTGGTAATTTTACATCAAACTGTCACCAAAGGAAGTGGAATACCCCAACGTGCTCATCATATTGATTGAGAGATATTTATTTTGTATATTTGGTACATGTTGTACATCATACAAATTTCTTTCTTTTCCATCATCTATCTTGATCTTAAAAGGATAATCATCACCCAAGTAGACCATTCCACCACTATAGGGATGATATTTAAAAACCAGTCTCTATGTGGAGGCATGTGGAAAGATGCACCTGAGTCCAAAACGAAGGCATATGATAGAGATGTGTTATTACTAAGAAAGAAAGACTCACATGTTGTCATATTTTATGAATCTGTTGTACCAGATTAAACTAATGATTGATTTGGATTTTCATCCTCCTTTTCCTTCTTCAGATACCAATAGTCCTTCCTCAAGTTCCCTGGTTTCCCACAATTCCACAACCTCCCTTTGTTTAATCCTATAAACTCATATTTAAACTATGATCTCTCTTGTTTCCCCCTTTCATTAGATCACCCTCCCCAATATAGGGATTCACTAGTAGAGGGATCCAAAGACGATTTTCACCTCATTTATTCTCCTAGTAAATAATCTACCACATCATCAAATTTTAGAGTTCTTGGTGATGATTTGGTAATGGTCATATGATCCTAGGTATCTGAGAGGGAGCAGGGAAAAATTATCACTCCATCCTCATCCTCCACATTTACACCAACCGAGATAAGTTTTCTAATTAGGGTATTAAACTCATTCAAGTGATATGCCATAGTTAAGCCCATCTTCATCATGACAAGGTTTTGTTTTTCTTTAGGAAAACCTTCTTTGTTTTAAATTTAGTCTCATATAATTTCCCAATTCTCCCAAATGGATTTTTTGGTATTTTCTTAAACAACATTGAACAAAATAGAGTTTGTTAGGCAAAGAAGAATTGTATAAACTACGTTTATATCAAGCTTTGTCCAGTTCTCATTTTCCATGCCGCTCTGTTTCTCACAACCCATTTAGAGGCTAGGGCTTGGTCATTCTAAGCCCCCCACCTTCATCTTCCATAGGGATAAATTATTTCCATCAAACTTCCCGATATCGAAATTGGTTAAACCTCTTGTCATTGTTGGAGCTCCCACTCATAGAAAATCCTATACCTGCAAGTTTTTCAGGGTTTGATACTAGATGTTAGAAATATATATACATAACTCAAAAGCTTTTTCATGCTTTGATACTAGATGTTAGAAATATATATACATAACAAGATGTTTCGAGAGAGCTCAAAAGCTTTTTCAATTTTGTAGAAAAAGAAAAAGATGAAAACAAAACTCTTATGTAACCAGAAAATCTTCTCCATGAGCCCTGCAACTCTTAATAATAGATCATCAAGCATTAATTTGACCAATATTAAGCAATATAGGACCATTAGGGGTAAAAATAATAAAATTCATTGATAAATAATCCCAAAAAATGAATAAATATGGGTGAAAAGTAAAAATATTTTACCATTTGTATTTTTACCCAACATTGGTGAAAAAAATCCCCCTTTGAGGTCAAATTCTACGTGCGAATTGTGAGAACTACAGGCTATCCTTCAACATTTCGTCTGGACCAGGTGAATCCTCTCTCCCCTACCTTCATTTTCACATATTTAAATTTTGTTTTAGGTCCTTTTTAGGGTTTTTGGGTCATTTTCCAAAGGGAAATTGCGCCATGGCAGCACCACACTTTTCCTTTGCGCGAAAAGCGGTGCTAACCCAACACCACACATTTTCTATGAGAAAAGTGCGGTGCCACTTTTATGTATGAAAAGACAAAGGGAGGTGGTGCAATCTGTTCCAAAAATCCCAAATTTGAAGCAAAAACAAATTAAATTAAGGTTTGAAAATGGTTGGAAATGGTTTCTAATGCCTCCTTTCGGTTGTTTGATAGGGTTAGAAGGCCAATATGGTAGAGTGGAAAGAGAGAGAGCACAATATGGATGATATCCATGGTGCTGATGATCACGACACGGTAAGCATGCTTTGAGAGTGCGGACTTCTGAAGTTCTTCCATATGTCCAGTACGAGGGCCCAAGTACGATTACTGGAGAATTTAATCAGGATGTGGAATTCTGAACAACAACATTTTGAGGTGGGGGCTCGTATACTTATTTTGGAGCTATACTATATCTACTTACTCATAGGGTTATCCAGGATGGGATCACCCATATCATTAGATGCTCCACGAGGAGGGGACATCACTACCCAGGGCCTCATTGATCAGTACTGTTTTCCCGACACACAGATGGGTGAGAAGAAGATTCCTATAAAAGATGTGATTGAATTACCTCTTAAGACAATTCTATTTACTATGCAACGAGTAGAAGGAAGCAATGGGGATCATCAAGATTCTAGGGAACATATTCTATATTCCTTAGAAGCAATGATACCTACCATGTTCAATTGGGGGGAAGCTCTACTGGTGGTCGTGAAAGATCAACTCACCAAGTGCCAAAGAGGTGAGTTTAAGTAGTTCGAGTAGAAAACCATCCTAGTATCATTATTTTTGGATAGAGTCCCACCATTGAGGCCCCCAAGTGGTCATCAACAAGCTCAGGGAAAGAGATCCATGTATGCTACGGTTGGTCAAGGTGATGGCCCGCCATGGAGGCAGTGGGCCTAGGGTCAAGTACGGGGCATCGTTCTTCCCCTAGCTTGATGACCAAATGCCGATGAAAGAATATTACACATATGCGAGTGTCATTCTTCAAGGCTCTTCCTCAGGGAGAGAAGTGGGTTGATCTCGGTAAGAAAGACATTATGATGCATGTTTTTATATTTTTATGATTTTTATGTGTGATAATGACACAAGTTTTCCTACTGCGCAGATGTTGTGGCAAATCGACCAAGAGGGTCTTCGACTATTGACAGGTGAGCGAGGGCCATATTTGTATATTAGGAGGTTTACGAGGAGCTACAGGAGGTTGAGGAGAACCTATAGAGTCTTACCATATACATCCCTAACATATTTGTAGACGATCTCCCGAGGAGGTACCAGTGGCACACAACTGGTGTGTCAAGACGTTTTTCTCGCTTGCTACACAAGGTTACAAGGGTGATTATGTGCTACCACAAGCATCACTAGGGATTAGAAGGAGATGTACACTGAAAACTATGAGCTTTAGGTTTTTGTATCCTATTGCACTGAAAGCTATCATGCTTCAGATTGGGTCTCGGGACCACATTTTTGTACCAAAACTTATATATATATATATATATATACAAACTTATTTTTGTGGCCTATTGGAAAATTTTGCACGGCTAATGGCCTTTTCCTCGATAACAACACCTCCAATAGCCACATCTTTGGTAATAGGGGACAACGATGACTTTGTGAACTAGTCAGCTAGCAACTGATCTTGAATAGGAACCTTGATCAACCTTCGTCGCCTCCTCCACTCATGAATGTGATCAGATATGTGGGTGGAGGTCACTCTACCGAAAAGAAGTCAAAGATTGGTTCCAGTCTCATAACAGATTGGTAGTTGAAAGTGCGTAAGAAATGTTGTTTCCAACGAATTGAAATCCAAAAATGAGTGTTGTGGGAGTTCTATGTACCATTTTGCAGTCGTACCAGTTAACGTCCACTAGAAGAGCCATAAACAAATGGAATCATCTATCAAGGAGTTAGATGAACACCATATATGGAAGTTCATCACATGATTTTTGGGACCTTCACCTTGCTTTCCGTCGAACATTGGAATGTATGATGACAACTTGATTGGAATGGTGGGCCACAAAGGGTCATGTAGAATGGGATCATTGATCAATTTCAAAAAATAAGACAAATCCAATTTTGACAAAAGGGGAGTTTCTTATTTGGTTGCTAGTAATTGTAGTATTGGTACAACATGGGAAATCCAGTAGGCCCATACGCTAGCTGGGGTTGTCCGTGGTAACCCGAATACGGTTGGTAGTTTGGAATGTTTTTCCCTATTAGAGATTGAACATGGTTAGGTTTGACTTGAGGTTAATAAGCAGGTTACGTCCATTGATTTGAGACAAAACCTGGATAAGGTACATATAGGGGGTTATTATAGTGATCCCCACTATAGTATTGATCACCAACATAAGGATGTTGAGGTTGAGCCCAAGCAGATGTAGGTAGTGGTGAAACAAGACCATAACCACTATATCCTACTACTGAAGGAGTGGTTCTCGAAACGTTATGCAGAACCGACAGATAGGGGTTTCTAGTTGCATAGGATGCGGAGGGTAAAGAATAGTTTCCAACTATATTCATCAAACTCATGGAAGGTAGAGGAGAAATTCTCTATGAAGGATTCAAAACTGGATTTACGACAGATTGTGAAACTTCCACTGGGGTGGTCTGTGTGTTGGAGTTTGTACCGAATCTAGAAATTATGGGAGAAGGGGGAGAATCAGCCATGAATTGGCTACAAGGAATATTCAAGGGTCTACCAAGGAGGTGACTCAAAAGGAGGTAAGGGAAATCTCTTCTAGGGGTAGGAGTCAATTCCATGGCAGAGAAATTGGTAGCACTAGTTGAACCAAATTCATAAATGGCTTGTCCTAGAGTTGTTTCCCATAATGGAGCGGTTGGACCAAACATAATAGCAATTGGATCATCTAGATTGGGCTAGTTGAACATTGAAATAGTTGAGGTATTTATAGTGAAATATGGGGTTCAGGAATATGGTTGTTCCGCTATGGGTGGGAGAAAATAGTCAGTGATTAGAACATTGCTGGGGAGAGCAAACTCTCCTTGTTCTTTCGTCATAGGGACCCTTTCCAATTCTAGAAGAGAGCCACTTCCCGCTTCAAATTTAATGTCCATATCTTGGTCCATAGGAGATCTGTTCATAGGCTGCAAAGGATATTCAAGTGAAAATCCTTGTATCTAATGAGATCATCTCCAAGGGAATTTAGCCAGTTTGCTAGCTCAAACTATTTCTAAAGAACCTATAACTAAATCAGACAAACAAAACACTACTCAGATTAAGGCATAAAACAAATGTGTGAGAGGAGTGGATTTGAAGTAAGGATCCTCATAGGATTTGTTAGATCATCAAAACTCGCTATATACCATAGGGTTCAACAGTAGAGTGCGACAAGGAGGATTGGGCTTGTACCCTTACCTGAATACCCAACTAACTGGATGGTATGTACATGAAAATCTCCCCAAGAGATTTTATCGGTGTATTGCGATGATAAGATGACCAAAGGGCTTTACTCAAATGGTTTTAGGATACCTAAAGGTATCTCCCAATATACACAAGGTACGTGGGAGCTCCAATCCATAGTAGTGATGTCTAATGCACAACCGTGCAAAAGGGGCCTTCTTATATACCGCCACGTACGTGAAGTATCTTTCTATATACCTCAAGGGTATGTGAAATGCCGTTCAATATACCAACATGTACATGGAAGAACCACACAGACCCCAGGATGTAGTGCACGCATATAATGACAACTCCTATGTTTAATGACACAAGAACACATCTCTAACCTATCACACTTTACTAATAAATTTTACGTTATGCTAGTGTGTTTATTTTATCTTGAATGGTTAGGTGGATGCATGAGGTGAATATCTGAACTAGTAAACCATGCAGAAATGAAGATGAAAATATTTCACTTTATATTTTAGTGGATGCCCTACCTAAGAGAAGGAAATACGTTCAATTTTCTTTTAACACACAAAAAAAATCCCAAAACTGAAATCAAATTAGATAGGCTCTAATTTATCTGGTTTGAGAAATGTCGTTATGTGCAAATATTGCTACGGTGGAGCTATGTGTAGTAGGAATCCAGCTCAACTGGTCAAACTATCTACTAAATGAACTGTTAGCAGATGCAGAAGAGTCACAAGAAAAGGTATCCCATTTCATTATTCTTGGATAGTAGTTTTTATTTCTTTTGTCACATGGGAAGAACCAACAAACTACCAAGGGGTAGATGTGCCCGTTCTATGCCGAGGAGCTCGATACCAAAATATCTGGTTCAAAAAGGAGTTACTTGAGTGGCATAAATACAGTAATGTAGAATTATTTTTACAGGCTGAGTCCCTTCAGCATTTTGTTAGGAAGTAGGCCCCAGTCTCACCGCGATGACCGTTAATCGGTTTCAAAACATTATCATATTTTTGACTGGGGCACATCATATTTTTTTGGAGGCTCGACAGGACCTGCAAATGCAATGTTTGGAGACATAGTTTTAGTTATCTGATTCTGAAGTTGATTCCATTGTTCAAGATTAGCCAGAAGAATGGGGAGTTCCTATCACAGATGATAATTTATCCATAGAAGAAGATCCATGACAGGATGATCCATCGAAAAGGAAGGATGGGGGACAAGGAGAAGATCCGCTACCAGAAGAAAATCCACACAATTATCCCATTAATACTCATAATTATTCAAGTACAATCCCAACAGACCCAACGATGGGGGACACGAGGAAACAGTCAAAGAAGTCTGTGTAGGGTCATAAGAAGAGGAAGGCTGACAAATCCTTTGGACTTGTAGGGCTTACAAATGATGATTTTACACTTCTGACATACGCAATGGCTGAAGAAGCCAATGCAAGCTACAAAAAGATAAATGAGCGTCAGACAAAATTGAAAGACAACGTTGTAGATTTACCACAGACACTTTGTAAATCAGTAAAAGAAGTCAGAATAGTAGTTGACTACATGCCACAATTTTTTGAGTTGTAAGATATAGATGGCTTGTATGAAGAGAAACCTAGTGATACAGTGATTCCAAATCACCAATAAGGGTTCCAATAGTGGGTAAAGAAATTTTATTAGGAACGCTAGAGTTGAATACCATGGTCAAATATTTGGGCCATGTCACTATGGATTTTCTTTGCGCTGACAATGCATGAAGTGCATGCGATTTCAAATGTTGCAGTTGTAGAAATAAATGTTAGAGAGCGCATGTTGGTAAATCAATTTCAATCATTAAACAAAACTACTTATAAATTGAAGAAGACCGTCCAAGAAATAGAGCAGAAAGTTGAGACCTAGGAGGAGGACATGTGCCTGATTGACACAACTGTAACACTCACTTGCAACAGTTTTACTGATGAAGGCATTAGCATGAGATGCTTTCAGAAGCCAAATTATTTCGACTTGGCGAAGTTGTAGAAAACCTCCATAAGAGGGTCATGGAGTTGGAGTTACAAATAAAACCTAGTACACCTCCAGAGGTACTGGAAGAAAGAAGAAAAGAAGAAACTGAGGATGCAACGAGGATAGAAGAAGTAGAGGCACTTTGTGCCAAGTTAGTCACGCAAGTTTCTCAGTCATGGTAATATTTGATCGACGATGAAGAAATAGAACAAGTATAGAACAACTATGTACTGCTGAGGCAGAGGTTAGCTAGCTAAAAAATGAAGTAAAGAAGCCTTCGATAGCAGAGAAAATGGCCAAGGCTTCCGACATGAAGAAACTACAACAACAGGTCAAAAAAGTGTGAACAAAATAATAAAAGAGAAGTGACAAGGTTGCAGAGTTACAAGCAGAGGAAGAAAATTTTCAGGTATCATTCAACATGTATATGAAAAAGTGAGACAATTTTTGGGGTTGACAGGATTTAGAAATTCAGAACACCTCAGCTTCGAACTTGTGGAAAACTTGAAAAGGAAGGAATTAGAAGTGCGATAGGATATTGAACAAGTAGTGAAAATATTCCAAGATTTTCAAAGCAAGGTCACAATCACAGAAGTTTCAGACTAATGTGGCTCGGGATGAGCCACAAGTGAGTGTTGGGGGTTCGTTGGCCCTAGGAAAAGTTAGACAAAATTCTACCAGAATTTTGTTCGAGAGAATAAAGGTTCCGGTCTCAAGAAAATAAGGAGTTGTGATGGAAGAAGCTGTGACAAGAGAAACCATGATGGAAAGAACCACAACAGAAGAAGAATAAAGCAGTTGAAAAACATAGTTTGACTAGTTTTGGAAAGAGTTAGTCAGACTAAAAGCTTGCTTTTAGTAATAAAGCATAATTGTATTTTTGGGACGATAGTGCCTATTTTGATATCTAACTGAATGTATTAAAATACAAAGACATGTCAACTGACAGTTTTGAGTCAGCTGAAGGTTTTATTAAGAATTGTAAAAGCCGTAAGCCTTATAAAAGCATGAACCTAAGTTGTGTGCGGGCTGGTCTAGGTGGAGAGAGAAGAGAGATGCTTAGAAAGAGGATCGATACAAGATGCGTGCGGATTGATAGTTGAGAGAAGAAATACATAGAACCAAAACATGAGAGCATGAGAGGAGATAAATATGTATGAATTGTAAAGAATATCTAAAGAAGAGTCTACAAGCTAAGTGAACAGATCAAAGGTCCTAACCTATTTCTCATGTCAGATGAAGAGCACCTTTTTGGGTTTTCCCAAATGTGTTATATTTATGTTTATGTCAAGTGCATGTATGTTATGAATGAAGTGGATCTTAGTATGTCGCACAGTCTCTGTTCTGAATAAATCATATATATATATTTGTCGCATCTCTAATATATTGAATCCATGAAAATGCTTTATGTTAAATATTGCGATCTATGTCGACAAATAAGTAAACTGTTATTGTGAATGAATAAACAAGAACACGAATTATAATTCCCAGTTCCTATCAAGTGACTAGATAAAGTATTGTAAGGGTGAAAATCCCCACATAATTGTGGAAACTTGGTTCTAGCAATTCCCAAAAGATATTTCCAATGAGACTTCATCTGTGTCGCAGGTGTTGTCAACATAATCCTGCTCTATCGGGATGATATCTTGGTCTTTGTTGACAAATGAGGGATTTGGACCCGGGTCTCCCGAAATTACACCAACGCCTTTAATCCCTACTTTTAGCTCGTACACAATCCATGCAAGTAAACCTTGTGCAAGAAAATTCCTCTTTCTTTTTTTGTAGAAACTTGTGCTCATGCTTAAAAAAACATTAAAACTAAACAAAACAATTATAGTAATAAAGTAAGGAAATCTTACTTCCCTAATGATCCGGATTTATGCGTGAACGAAATGAAAGAACATATACAGAATCATAATAACAGACATTTTGCAAATATAACCGAGATACAGTAAACACATATTCTATTAAATGGCGAAAATAGAACAGACTGTAATACAATTGCTAGAATGGTGGTAGCTATCTCTGAGAAGAGATGTGGCCGCTACGCTCATTCGTGCCAAGATGAATACAAAATGAGGCCAAAGGGGCCTATTTATAATAAAAATGAGGTGAGAACCCCAAAAGTCCCAAAACGTAACCCTAGAAGATGAACCGTCATAAAGTTTGCGGCCCCACGGTGGTAAGTAGAACAATCAACTTCCCGGGGTCATAACTTTTGCATACGATCTCTGATTTGGGCGTTCGATAGCTCGTTAGAAAGGTCTATCTAAGCTTTACAACTTTTGGTCGGCCAAATGCATGCCGATGGCAACA
>LPNX010920168.1:1122999-1143343 GCA_001517045.1 Pseudotsuga menziesii | reverse complement strand
TCGGAGTCTTTGATACTCAGCTTTGTCCGCAGAGTATGAAATTTGTTGGTGTACTCCGACACCGTCTGGTCCCGTTCTTGACGCAGAATGGTCCATTTTTTGTACTGGTCATCATAGTTTCCCACGGGGTAATACTGTTCCTTGACGGCATCTATGAAAGAGGCCCAAGTGGGAATTGTTTCAAACATTTCAGACTCGTCTGATAAGTTTTGCTCACAATAAGTACTCCACCAATGTTGGACATGGGGGACTGCCTTAAGGAGCGCAAAGGTGATCTTTTCTCTGTCGGAAAAATTGTGAACAGAGAAATACCCTTCTAGAACATTCAACCAATTATCCAGGGCATCTGCATCAATATTGCCTTCAAATAAAGGAATATCAAAGTTAACTTGTACCTTGAAGGGAGTTGCATCCCCGAATCGGCTGCTTGTTGAAGATGCACTGGCTGCGCCCGGCATTCGCCGAAGGATTTGGGCGAAACTATCCATCATCTCGTTCCTCTGTCGCTCGAGGGCTTCCTCGAGCAGCGACTTGATAGGATCTCCTGCTCCGTCGTCTCTCTTTTCTTCCGCCATGGGAGGTCGTTTGGGACGGCGAGAATGATCGAGTGAAAATAGTTCAAGACCAAACTCTCTGTATTCAGACCTCGTCGGGGACATGCGCTGAGAAACAATCAAAGAGCAGATTGCTCTGATACCACTGATCCGGATTTATGTGTGAACAAAATGAAAGAACATATACAGAATCATAATAACAGACATTTTGCAAATATAACCGAGATACAGTAAACACATATTCTATTAAATGGTGAAAATAGAACAGACTGTAATACAATTGCTAGAATGGTGGTAGCTATCTCTGAGAAGAGATGTGGCCGCTACGCTCATTCGTGCCAAGATGAATACAAAATGAGGCCAAAGGGGCCTATTTATAATAAAAATGAGGTGAGAACCCCAAAAGTCCCAAAACGTAACCCTAGAAGATGAACCGTCATAAAGTTTGCGGCCCCACGGTGGTAAGTAGAACAGTCAACTTCCCGGGGTCATAACTTTTGCATACAATCTCCGATTTGGGTGTTCGATAGCTCGTTAGAAAGGTCTATCTAAGCTTTACAACTTTTGGTCGGCCAAATGCATGCCAATGGCAACAATTTGGCCCCGAATCTCCAAAAAATGTCGTTTAAGGCCTCAAAACGGCCCCGGAAGTTTAGGACTCGAAAAGCTGCCGAAAAATAACTAGGAAACTGCCACAATGGACAATTGTTTTGAGCCAGTGGAATAGGTGGGTGGCCACCGATCTCCATCTGGATCACCTAACTTAACTAGCAAAGGAAAATTTACTAGGTAATGTTATATTTATTTTGGAACCGAAGAAGTAATTTTGTGAGTGTATAAGATTCACGTGTGTACTTAGGGAAAAGTGTTGCTGTGATACTAGGAAAATAGGAAAGACTTGGCGCTTTACCACCTTTTTGACAAGTGATACCTTAAAAAGGGCAAAATATTTTGAGTCCTTGATTGAAGTAGAATCCATACATTTTTTAACATGATTATTAAACACATGGGATATGGATGTATAACAAAAATATAGGATGGAGATGTTTCCCTTTCCTAATGTTGATTTAACTGTTTGACTAGTGAATTCTACTACCTTTCACTGTTCTTGACACGTGATGATTTTTCCATCTTTCTTGTGATTATTCAATAATGATCCACACTCTCTATTGAAGCTTGATATCTTCCATATCAATAGAATTCACCATGGGTTTTTGATATATATTTTATTTATTGGTATCAACATTCTCCACTTCTTTAGGGGAATGACTCATAAACCAATCCCTTCTTCTTGGCACGATACCTGATAGAGCCCAACAGTTAATATTTATATCTATGATTACCCCCTTCAAGTGATTTATATATATCACATATGGGCTCATTAGTGAAATAGACTAGATCTTTAAAAGGTTGAGAACACAAAGGCTCAAAGACCCTCTAATTGTCTTCTTGCATTCTTCTTGAAGAAAAAGAAAGCTTTCCAACTTCCTTATTATCTTCATTAAGTGCACTCCTTATGGTATAGATTGTTCTTCATTACATATAAGAGTTTGTATCATATTCATTTTTGATAAAGGCAGTGTTACAATTCGTTGAGTTTGTTCATGACCATCATTTTTTTTGAGAAGATGCTCATCCATGTAATAAGAATCTAATTTCCTATACATAGTATATGCAAATAATATATAAAATATTCTATTTTTTTGGATAATTGATAAGATTGACGAGGTTATTACACCGAAGATAACAGTGGGTATACATATACTTTATGAGATATCTCTATGAAGAGGGATGATTTTTCATTTTTACAATATTTATCTTTTTATTATTAGTATTATTGTTATTGATTATTATACCCATTATGTTTTATATTAAGTTGTTGCATTGAAATCTTGTACTCTTGATCCATGTGTTAACCCTTTTCCTAACCCCCAAATTTATCTTTGCTAAACTGGATTGATGTTGAGGTTATTTCTGCCTTTTTTCCCTTTTTAGGAAGGTTGGTGCTTTTCCCCTTTATGCTAGGTGCGCCGATGGTTCTTTTCCCCTTCATTCTAGGTGCATCATTTCCGGTGCTCTATCTCCCACTGCTAGGTGTGCCAAGAGTGCTTTTTCCCTTCATGGAAGGTGCGCTAGTGCCGTTTCGAGGGGAAAAAAACGGTGATTCGAGACTATTCTCGAAGGTGGACGAGGTGGAGGATTATCCCTATTATCTAGGTGAGGTGGCATTCGGTTCCCAACCTATAGGCAAGATCCCGTAGATCCCTCCTCCTAATCCTCAACCTACTCTATCCCTTTAGCCTTATAAATTAAACCCTCTCTCCATTTGGAATGGAAGGAGGACTATGGTACTCTTATGTTGGTGGAATTTCTAGGTGGCTTACTATCTTGCTTTGGAGGCTTTGGCTTGGATTGTTGGATGTAATATTGCAATGTTGAGGCTAGGTTGTGATGTTCTTTCTCATGTAATTATATGTATCTCCTTGATTACATTAATACAAATATCTTTCCATAAATGTTATTGTGTTAATGATGTTTAGATATTTCTTCCTTAACTGTTAGCTTCGATCAATTATATGTTTGGATACGCATATGTTGTTTTCTTGTTTCCACTTGCTTGACAGGGTTTTGTAGCTGAATATCTGAAGACTCTGGAGCTTGGATCAACAAAGAAAGAAGAGGATCTACATATTGCAGGTAAGTGATCTATCTATTAACTTGCATTTCTATTTGATCTAGGAAAGTAGATTGTATTTTGTATTTGATTTGTTCTAGATCCATTTAGACTAGGGAGATCTGGCTTGATTTCGTTCGAGTAGATTTATTTGATAACAAATTTGGTGATCATACTGGGGACATGCATAGATATGATTTCATATCTTTTATCAATCCTTTTGCTAGCCTCTAGAGATCCTCCCTCCTTTATATCTTTTCTTTGAAGAGTGTATTGCATCTTCTTAATTCTCTTTGGATCACTACCAAACCTTCTGCCCTTCTCCCATAAAAAATCTAACTTTTACTCTGTTTGTTTCTCCATCGACGCACCTGCGCTGTGTGGATAGAGTGTCGTTGGTTTCATTTTTTAATGTTGAAAGTGTTTCCTGTATAGGCGCTCTTTTCGTTAGGAGAAAAGGCACCGTCGGTTCTCTTACACATTGTTATAGGTGCACCGGTCCCCTCATAGGAATTTTTCTATAGTGTTATAGGTGCGCCTATCCCTCATAGGCGCTCTTTTGTAGTGGAGGAGGTGCGCCTACCTCTCATAGTCTCTCTGGTGCAGTATAGAGAGGTATGCCGACCCTTAGAAACTCAGTTTTAAGGTTCATTTCCTTCTTTTTGGTGTTTTGGTTTGATGGATTTTTGTTTTTAGGCTACCTATGATAGTCATTCACCCTCAAGACCGAGCATTATCCCTTCCTCCCCTCAGTCATTGAGTCTTGGTTGCATTTTGGTTGTTTTGGAGCAATTCTTGATTGTTTTGGAGTTGTTTGGGTGCTTGTCATATTCCTTTTGAAATCTGAATGAATGGGGTGTTGTAGATATTCTCTATTTTTCTGTTTGTAGATCTGAAAAGAATATAGATATCAAGTTTCATTTTGATACATGCATTTGAAAAATGAAAGTGGTTCTTTACTTTGTTTTGTGCATTGTTAAGATGTGTAGTATCTTTGATTTCATTTTCACTTTTTAGACTATTATTGTAGAAATATAGAGCTAGTGCACTCTAGGAAAGAATTGTTCTTTTCTTTATTGTTTAGATTCATGTTTGAAGAGGAAACTCAATTAAAAGAGAAGCAAAATTTTTAAAAAAAACTTAGGAATGCTTGCATTGGAATTTGAAAATAAACTTATGCATCTCATGTAGTGGCATACCCCTTTTTCATATTAAAGACAAATTGCACTTGGCATCGTTTGTTAGGTGTGCATATTTATTTCACTGCTGAGTCATAACATCACTAGTTGTACGATCATTTCCTTTGAGTAATCACAACCCTTAAAATGAATGCTTAACTTAAAATTGATTACACATTTTTATTTGATAGAGGTGCACCAACAAGCTTAGGTTGTAGAGTCTTGGAATAGGGTGCCATTAGTAAATTTTTCCTAGACTACAAAACAAAACATTTAGGTGTCTATCCATGTGAGAAGAGAAATCCTTGATATAATTAGTGTTCTCAGGAGGCTCCTCTTACATAGGAGTTAAGCACGAGTCAACATGCATGTTTATGGTGGGGATAGCCCCTTGCCACTCTTTGTGCAATGCTAGAGATACTTCTAGGATATTATTTGTATATGGGGGCTTTTGAGGTACCTTTGGTGTTTTCGAGCTTCGGGCTTTGTTACCCTACACATATGGTAGATCCTGTCTACAATTTTCCGCCTGAGCATTGGTTATATTGGGGTGATCTTAGTTTCCATACCTAATCGCAGGGGGTAATTGCAGAGGTTTTCTGTGAGTGTCCTAGCTAGGTAGGGGCTAGACAACACAATCGCTTTATACATTGAAGCTGACGGCCACTATAATTGGTTACACACCTCCGCTTATAGTGTATGAGAGTCTCATGCCTGTCCTATGCGAGACATACCTGTTGCATTCATGAGCTCATTTATCCCCCCTCTTCGATTGTTTGCATCTGACTTAGATCTTCTTAGGAGTGTGCTCTTTGTGGGCTAGCATTGTCTAGGGTTCGTACTTAGTTGAATCTTTTTTATTTTGTGGATTCATCATGGATCGGATTCTGGCACTCCTAGGATCTCAACGTTTAGCAGAGATTTCTCCTTGTGGGTCTCCTCCTCCTCTGCGGAAGAGGATTCAAAATTATGGGAGAACTTATACACACTGTGATCCACACACCTGTCTCATCATGAGTAATACATCTGAGACCTCGAAAGTCCCCCCTTCTCCATCCTCTAGCATGGGGAACGTGACCTTTAGTATACCTATGAGTTCGATGGACACCAATCCTCATGGGGGAGGTTCTTCCTTCAATTCACGACCCCAACTGTCGTATTTTTATAGCTTCTTATCAGAGGTATTCCTCGCGACGGTCGAGTGGTGAAACTCACCATGTTCCCTCTAGCACTGGTCCCTTTTTATTTGGCACGCCAGACCTTGTTGACACTTTCTCGCCATCTACAGTTGATCCTGGTGTAGGTCCTAGTGTTGTGCATGGGGGTACTGCCATCCCTTTCCATGATGATAGGTTTGGTGGTGGTCATATTACACCTTCCATGCCATTTGTAGGATTATTTTCATACCCTTCATTCGGGCATAATACTGGGATTCCTTTTCATGGAGACGACCCTAGACATGTGAACATTTGAGGTGCATCCTACATTCCATCCTATGCTCCATTGTCCACCGCACCCATTTCGTCAAATGCCTTTGTCATGACAAATCCTCCTCGTAACCCACAATGTCCTTCAGTATAGAGTAATGCCTCTAGCCATGTTGTTCCCTCATTTGTTGGTAATGTTGTGTTTCGAGGTTTTGTCCCTCATTATGTAAATGGGGGTCAACCCTTTTATCAATCCTAAAATTATGGTTAAGTACCACCCGAGTTTCAAGGTGCATCGAATTATAATATTCCATGCATCCTTTTATGGGTCAAGTAGGAGGAGGTTATTATCCGACTGGACAAGGTCATGGTATTTACAATAATCAACCCTATATGAATGATTATTGTTAGGGAGCATGGAACCAAATGGCACAACCTAGGATCCCTTTCTTACCTACGTTGAACTTTCCTAACCTGTTGAAGTTGACCAACAATCCAGTTTCTCATGCTTCAATGTGGCCGGTTGTTCCTGCTAAGCTTCCTTCAGACATTCTGAAGTTTGAAGTTAAGAGTGGCGAGGACCCTGGAGAGCATGTTACCAATTTACACCTATGGTGCTCTTCGAATTCTTTGAATCATGACTCGATTCATCTATGACTGTTTCAATGCACCCTCACGGGACCTGTGGAGAAATGGTATATAGAGTTTCCTAGGGGCACATATAAGACCTTCAATGATCTAGCCATGACCTTTTTGAACCACTTTCAACTACCGATGCATTACGATGCCGGTACCGAACTCTTGTCAAAATTTTGGCAAGACAAAGCTATGCGTATTTCTGATCATATTAAGGCCAACATCCCACTTGAGTTTCTATTGGAATGGTTCCTCAAGTCGTTATTGCCTTATATCGCGAAGGATGTTTTGATGTTCAAAGTTATGAATTAGGAACATGTTATTTTTAGAGCCAACAATTATACTTGATTTACGCTCAGTATGGGATCTTGTATGAGATTATCCCTAATGCACCACAGTTAAATTTTGTGCCTAGGTTTAAACCTAGGCCACATGCCGATGGAATTGTTGGCTCCGCAAGTACTAAAGTAGTAGAATAGGTTACAAATAGAATGGGTAATTTGTCTATTAACCAACCTGCAACCAGAAAAGCTACGACTTCATTGAATCCCACCCAATCGGTGGATGCCACTCAATACATTCATCAAACTAGAAGGTTAATTAGTAGCCCGGACGGAATAAGAAGAAGGGAAGAAATAATAGAAGAGGTGGGATCAAGAAGGAGAACTATAACGATGACAAGAACATTAGTGATGTTGTGGGGGGACAAGAATTCTAAACAGAAGTTTAAATTCCCTTGCAAGCTTTGTGGCGGAGACCACCTCACTTACTTGTGCCCCCATATCGATGAGGCCTTGAAGTTCATTGCACAGAGCCCAACTATGTTAATATATCCTTTACCGCATAACCAAAATATGGATTCAAGGAACATGGACTTCGTAAATTCTTTTGGTTGGCATAAAAACCCCTGAATGCAGAAAGTGGCCACAATTGTATCAACATGATGTTTGTTGCTAATGTTGTGATCCGAAATAATATTACCGTTCGTCACAAGCCAAAATTGGGTAAAGATACTGCACTTCCTGAGAAACCTTTGCATATTGATAAACCTGAAGAAATACCTCGCATTCCTAAGGGATTCTTAAAGCGCTCGAGCCACAATCCTAATGCTCGAGCCACCCAACACTATTCTATTGTCGAGGATTTGGTTAGACTCCCTGCGCGATGTCATCTCTTGAAGTCCTTCAGACTTGTCCTTCATAGAGGAGCACTTTGTTGTCTGCCCTTAGGATGGTTGATTCCAATCCTTCCACTATGGTTAGATATGATACCCACGAGATCCAATCTTGACTTAACATGTGGCTTTCTTAGTCCATGTGGAGTGTATTAATAACATGATCAAATGCACGGTATTTGATGAAGGCGCTGTGGCCTGTGTGATGTATTTGTATTGTTGGAAAGGCCTTGGCTCACCCACGTTGTCTAAATCCATGACCACGTTGACTGCATTTGATGGACACTCATTTCGACCACATGATATTATTCCCTCTTTGCAGGTCCAGTCGGGGGGAAGCCCACATCGATAGAGGTTGAAGTGGTTGATATACCCCTTGACTACAACCTTCTATTGGGCCGAAATTGGATCTATGCTATGCAATCGATCATGTCTTTCATTTTCTGTGTTGTTTGCTTCCCTTTTGAGGATCAGATTGTCACGATCGACCAAATTTATTTTGATAGTTCTAGTTCCATTTCATTGTCGAGATCCACCATCTTGGCCATTGATAATTCTCAGTTGGCAACTGATAATGTTGGTGTTGGCATGTATCTATCCTTGATGGGATCCTTTAATATGGCAACACCAAATTTTGATCAATGGTTCCACTCTTGGTAGTGCTTCACCGTCTTCGAGTTCGGTCCCTTTTCGAACTACGTATTTAGCGGACCCTTGGACTCTTCCTTCTCTGAGTACTTCAGATGAGGACCCTAGACCTACAAAGATGGAGATGATGTTATCTGCAACGGAGATTTCCTATCAAGATACTCCTAATCTTGTTGTAGACCCTAGTCCTTCCTCTTCACGGACAAAGGAGGAGGATACCTTTGCATTGCCTGCTTGGGTGGTTGCATAATCACGATCACATGACTTCCTCGATGATGTTTTTCCTTCATATGAAGTGATTCTTTAGTCCATGAATGGTTTGGAATGGCCTTGGGAGGAGTTGCATCATCACTCTTACTTCCTCCCAGAGCTTGAACAAATCAAGTGTGACGACTTTAGGTCGACCCTTAGCGAGAAGGTTGGTAGTCCCATGATCCCATTAGGAACTCATGGTATATATGCCTAAGGGAACATGGCGAACTTGTCACCTACAATCCCTATCAACATCTCTCGGACTCCTGGTAAGATAAAGAACGTTTACATTGGTGCAAATTGTTATCTCGATGAGAATAAGGGATATACCGAGATTTTTAAAGAGTTTTGTGATGTTTTCAGTTTGACATATGATGAAATGCCAGGAATAGACCGTCAGATTGTCGAACATGAGATCAAAACTTATCCTAATACTATACCTATTTGACAATGTTTACGTGCGATGAATCCCCATAAGGCGCCTGCCATTAAGGCTGAGATAGAGAAGCTACTCAAGGTTGGATTTTTCTATCTGGTTCCCTTGACTGAATAGGTATCCAATCTAGTTCTGGTAGGTAAGAAGCATGGAACTATCTAGGTATGTACTGACTTTAGAGACCTCAATAAGGCATGTCCTAAATTTAAATTCCCCATGCCATTCATAGACTAGATTTTGGATGAGTGTGGGGGAATTGAGGTGTTTTTGTTCATGGGTTATTTTTTAGGATACAATCAGATCCAAATAAAGCTCGAGGACTAGCATAAGATGAATTTTATTTTTCCTTGGGTTACTTTTGCATACCGAAAAATTCCTTTCGGACTTAAAAACTATAGAGCTACATTTTAGCAGGAAATGACCTTTGCTTTTCACGACCTGAAGCGTATTATTGAAGTCTATCTGGATGATTTAGCTGCTCACTCTCATTTGAGATTGGATCATCTAGACCATTCATGCTTGGTTTTCGAGAGATTTCACCGTTACCAAATCTGGTTGACTCCTCAGAAGTGCATATTTTGCATGAAAGTGGGCCGGTTATTAGAATTTATTGTTTCTAAAGAGGGGATTAGGGTCGATCTTCTTAAGGTTGAGGCAATACTTCGGTTGTCTCCCCTGCATACGATTCGACACCTTCAAAGTATCGAAGGGATGGATAACTTCATACAGAGATTTGTCATCAACATTTCCTATCTGGCCAAGTTTTATGCACATTTTGAAGAAGGATACTCCATTCATATGGGATGAGAGAGCCCAGGAGTCCTTTGATTATATTAAGAAATACTTAGCATCGGCCCCTGTGCTTGTCCACCTGACTATATCCGTGAATTTTTATTATATGTGTCCACGTCTGAAAAGACAATTGGGATGGTTTTGGTTCAAGAGGACAATGAGATCCAAGAGCACGTTGTCTACTATCTTAGCTAAAACCTTATTGATGCCGAAATTCAATATAGTCACGTTGAGGATATAACCTTAGCTACCATTCATGTGGTTCAATGGTTGAGACATTACATACTCCTTCACCATAATATGGTGGTGGCTCATATCAATCCATTTCAATTTTTCCTAACTAGATGAATGATAGGGGGGAGTATAATAAGTGGATTGTTATCTTGCAAGAATTCGTTCTCGATTTTGTTTCAGAAAAATCAAAGAAATCCCTAGTCTTTGCGGAGCTCATGTCATATCTTCCTAGTTTGGATGAAGATGAAGGTCATAAAGATTCTTTTGTCGATGAAAATATATTTCTTATCTTGACTGTGGACCCTTGGTATGGTGACATCACCATATATTTACAGACTTTGAAGGTCCCTCCTCACCTCTCACAGGACGAGCATCGACGTTTATGACATGTTGCTAATAATTACCTCATTATTGGTGACACCTTGTATCACCGTGGGGTGGATTCCATTTTACATCATTGTTTGACTCATGAGGAGGTTGAGACAGTGCTGAATGATTTCCATGTGGGGCATGTGGTGGCCATTTATCTGGGCTTGCTACAACCCAAAATATCCTTAGAACGAGTTACTATTTGTCGTCAATCTTTAAAGATTGTGTTAATGCAGTCAAGAGGTACCACCCTTGCCAGGTGTTTGCACAAAATATGTGCTCGCATCCTACCCTGTTATACCCTATTATCATCGTCGGTCCCTTCACCAAGTTGGGGGTAGGATTTATGGATTGCAACACAACCTCGATTGGGGGGCACCATCACATCATAGTGGTCGTGGATTACTTCACGAAATGGGATGAGGCTATGCCTTCTATTAAATTCGATGGTGAGATGACCGCTCATTTTGTATTCAATAATATCATTACTCGGTTCGGTATCTCGAGAGAGCTTGTCACTGACCATGGCAGGCACTTTCAAAATCAGATGGTGGATGAATTATCTTCGAAATTGGGGTATAAGCAAGAGTATTCCTATTATTTTTATCCTCAAGTGAATGGACAGGTCAAAGCTGTAAACAAATCCCTTAAGTCCATTCTGCAAAGAACTATTCCACAAAGCAAGACTAATTGGCACATTATGCTTTACCCTGCTTTGTGGGTGTACCGAACCATTGTTAAGGCTTCCATCGGTTTTTCTTGATATGAGTTAGTACATACGGTGGAGTCGATATTGTCGATTGAATACAAAATTCCCTCTTCGAAACTAGCCATATAGCTCTTACTAGAGACTTATGAGTTGGAAGAGCGTCTGGTCCACTTAGAACACCTTGATGAGCATCATTGATATTCCTTGGTGTCTCTTGAAATCAATAAATGTCACATAAAGGCTCAGTATGATACATCTGTCCGCCCCCAGAGATTTAGTGAAGGTGAATTTGGTTCTTCTATATGACCAAGCTAGTGATCCGTTAGGGGCGGTTAAGTTCAACCCAATGTGGCATGGGCCTTATGTGGTTAAATGAGTCTTAGATAAGGGTGCATATGAGCTAGAGGATTATGAAGGGAAAACCTTGGCAGAGCCTAGAAATGGGATCTATCTTAAAAAATACTATGCCTAATTCTTAGCTGAGGCTGATGCTTTGTATATTATTGTATAGTTGCATAATTTACTTGTGGTCCTCTTGTAGTGATACGGTTTGTTGACATGCTTCCCGTTGTTATGGAAGATGTCAATGGAGTCTTTGGTATATGTAGGATATGCTAATGATGCCAACTGCCACACCTAGAACTTAGCTTCAACTGCTTGGGTAATTTATACATCTGAGGGTCAAGTAGTGTCTTCGGGAGGTGTGTGTCACCGACCATCTTCGAACAATGTTGCTGGATATAGTGCTGTGATTGAACTCCTAATGGATTCCATCTCTAATCATATCTTATCTCTTGAAGTATGCCTTGAATCGCAGTTAGTGGTATCACATTTAAATGGTGTGTATCGTATCAGGGATCCAAATTTATTATGAAGGTTCTTACATGTAATATTGTTAGAACAATAATTTGAACACATAACACACATTCATATTCCTAGGATCTAAAATCATGTGGATGGTTCTTATGCAAATTACATATTAGACTAGAATTTGTTACATCAATAACGAAGCATACACATTTCATTAACATTTAAACACACATGGAAATATAATAAACCAATCACTATAAGTTTTTTCATTTCCAAAATATAGTCCAAAATGGTGTCATAGTACAAAATATCATGATACAAAATTGGGGCTTTAAGCCAACAAAAAACACTATTCGATCGGTACAAAATGTCTATCTAGGCCTTTATGCCTTCGAACCAGGGTGATGGTCATGGAAAAAAATAACAACATTTTCCAACCATCAAAATAGTCGTACCCACGCACGGGGCACTCCTACTACATGTCTATGCATTGCCTCATGCAAGTCCTTGACTTGGACCATAGGCACCCTGTGTGTCATCCCAACAAAGTTGGTATGTATGATTTGGAGCATACACTCCACATCTACACCTAGTATGTCATCTCCTCCTCCCCTCCAATGATGTCGGGGGAAGGCATTCAACCGCCTAAGACTCACATCTACATATGCATGATCAATGTCAGTATGTGATACCACCAAAAATATGTTTTTGATTCCATTATATCGAAAATACAAAAAAAATCAAATACTTCAAAAAATAAATTTGGGATTGTTACCTATATCACCATATGCAACACCTAGTGGTAATGTCATGTCTCGGTCTCCATGGAAGTTGATCCTTGCATAGGGATAGTCATCCACGACCACAATCTGTTCCTGCCACCAGTGGTAGAAGTCTAGTGAGAATGGAGTGGGTGTCCCACTTCCCCCTAACCTTCGCACCAGCTCCACCCAATGGGTTTGGGATGGATATCATATACCATGCAGAGGAACCTGAACTCCTGGGATAAGGATTGGTACCCACTCGAAAAAGAAAGTGTTGAGTATGCTAGGAAACCCAAAGTTCCTTGTCCTGCCCAACTTACAGGTAATCAAATGCTGTGTCATATTGTTCAACAATGATGTGCTCCAATCATATATTGTGGGTCTCATACAGTCTACTGCATAAAACATGAGAGGCCTGGCGGCCGGATGTAATGATGCCAACCATGCTATCCTAGATAGTACAAGTATTATAACCTTGAGACCAAGGCTCTAGATGGAGTTCATAGGAAATTGCCTAGCGACATTTTCAGTATCCGGAAGACAATACACAACCATATACTCCTCAATGGTGAGCCCACCTCCTACCCCACGAGCCCTCAAGTTGACTATTTCACCTTAGAGGGATAGTCAAGTAATGAAATAGATGTCTTCTACTTCGAGTCTCAGGGGCATCCCATCTAGCTAAAAATCCTATGTATCTGGATGCCAATAGTTAGCAAGCATATGTTAAAGCCTTGGTTGGGCTCTCAACCTCCAAAGTTACCAAAAATTATACAATACACATCCCCTTAAAGCTCATTTATCATTCACATCACGGTGGACTACCCTATCCACATCATCATGTTCACACCCCCTCCATTCTAGAACCATCCTGCAAAACAAACATTCATTTTGATGAGATTTTGCCTTTAAATTGAACATCCGCGCTCTTATACGCGACCTTTTTTGGTGACATTCATGCGTATATGCGGGCAGGTTTTCTTTTCCCTCGTATACCCGGACCTATACATGACTCGATGGCTGTTGATCCACGTGGGCCAAGATATCCATTTTTAGGTGGCTTCAAACTAGAAATGACACCATGGAAATTGAAAATAAATACATAGAAAATATGAGGGATAGGATTAGGATCTACCTAGCCCTAACGGTTCACGATTTCGTTGCTCTTAGCTCCATGAATTGACGATTGAAGTTGGTGGTCCAAAATTGCCTAAATTCACTATGTGTGGTTAAAAACAAATGGTATGGTGAAAATATGATTTTTTTACTATTTATAAAATTTCTTTTGAAATTTTTACCCACTAGCCTATAGTTTGGACATTTATTAATATTTTTTGAACTGTTCTGGCCTAATATTGTGGTGTAGGGACTTGTTTTGAATACACTTTCGCTGAGGTCTTGACCTGTTTATGTCTATATAGGTATAATTTCGAATTGGCATATAGGATAGGATCACTTTTCATATGCATCATGCATTATCCTATGACCATGTCACCTTAACTATAGGTATGTTCTAACTTTGTAATGTTATGGAACCTCATATTGCTGCTAGAAGTGGCATTACGAAGTGGTAGAGCCTTCCTATTCATGGGTACCCTAGTTAGATCCTGCTTTTCCATTTGGTACCCATGTTGAGATTACTTCCTTAGGTATGGGAGTCCCTTATATTCACACCATGTCTTCGAGCAAGAACTTCATACTCTTTCTTGAACTTCATGCTGGCCATCTCCCACAAAGACGCCCATTTATATCAAGTTGTAAATTCATTTCATACATTTGATTTCCGTATTGAGCCTTATGTTGCCTCTTTGCTTCAGTTTTATGAGCCTTATAGCCCGATCTTGCCTCAATTCCAACCAAGCAGAGCCTTTCATATATATTTTGTAGCTTGATCACTCCATACCCGGAGGAGACATCCCCCTGGGTTTCCTTATCCTGCACATGCTTCCTTGCATCGAGCATAGGTATGTTCCACTGTTTGGAACTAGTTTGCTTGCTCGCAACACTCGTTTCCTCCTAGTTTGTAATATAAGCAATTTTATTCTTTTTCAAGCTTTCCAAAAATACCAAAAAAAAATTAAAAACATAAAAAGCCGGATGGGAAATGATATTATGTTTGGTAGCTCTTGTGTCGTGCCATGTCTCCTTTGAACAGAGCACTATATATTCCATCCATTGGTTGGGTTATTAGTATTAATTTAGGAGTTGTACTCGTTACTTTTAGTTTTCTCCACCAACTGGTTATGCTTCCAGTCCTTATATAGCCTCTGTTGATGCCTTCTGTGTCACAGAGTTGTCCTAGTTTTCATTTTGAGTCTATGTTGCCTATCAGTTTCCATCTGCCTTATGCTCTTGTTCGAAGTAAGTCTTATCCTGAGTCGACCATTCCTCAGTTATCTTTTCTTTGCATGTCGTCCATTCCCGATACAGTTACTGGTTCGTGCACATCTTGTTCATCTGAGTTATTCCAAATTATCTAGCATTTCTGAATACCTTGTGTTGGTTGATGGGGGATGCCTTAATTCCATCCTTCCAATGGATTCCATTCCATCGACTTCATATCATCTATTCTGGAATAGGATTCTAGATTCCATTGAGTACCTTGAGACTTGCAGTCTTCAATGGTAGGTTCTCTCACCATCGACAATTTTGGGAATACATTAATGTCCCCTGATCGATGGATTCTATCAAGTGTTCAACCTCAACACATTTATTCACACTTGTTTGATTGCACTCTGTACCTTGATTTCCGTTATCATGATCAGTGGGATATCTCACATGTCTTAACAGTATACATCAATGACCGATAATCAAATGATGGTCCATCATGTTCGACCTCGACACCTTTATTTGCGTGATGGGACATGTAAGATAGCAGTTTGTGTATAAGACCTCTAAGCTTGGTGGCATTTCCATATATTCTACCTCCTTGATCATTCCAATATTCATGAGATGTCAGTTCTCATGCCCAGATTCCAGTTTTTATCAGATGTCTTCATTCAGTATGGATATCTTATTTCATTATATATTGTAGATGGCGATGACCACATGTGACATATGTCTATTATGCCTATTCATGGCCATTGTACTATTATGTATTCAAGACTGCTAAACTTCATATTTGCAGTCACATGCTGAGATGTATCATCGTATTGTATTGATGAGTGGCTGGTTTTTCCACCTGGGTCTTGATTACTCCACTTTTCGGATTGGTATATTATATTTCGGCCATCATGTTACCCCTCTCACCTCACACATTAGGGGGCATCTGTTATAGCTAATTTTACCACACTTGGTAGATCATGTCTTTATGGCCTTCCCCGTCCCTATGCAGACTCATTGGATCCCCTTTGCTCAAAATAAAATTTCTTGATCCAATAAATCCCTTAAAAAATACCTATTTAATCTTATACATGGGTCACATGATTACATATCGCGTGTAGATGTAACTTTTCCCACTATGACCCATGTACATCGGGAATTGTGCCAAAAAATAAAATATTTTGAAGTTAACCTCAACGAGTCACGAATAACTTGACTATTGGCCTTCCATATGCTTGGAAACAATTCGACTCGACCCTTTACTTCCTACTGAAGGCCTATATATTGAGAATCTTGGATGCATTAGGGGAGGAGAAATTATGAGAGCAAGGAAACTATAGTGGATTTGTGCCCCATTCATACATGCTTGAGTCTGCATCCCTTTATCCTTTTGAGTAGCCATTGATGCTCTTCCCAAGCTTGCCATTGTCCTGTGGGATTTCCAATGAGATGGAGGATTGAAGTGGTGGAGGCCCAGGTGGAGGACTCAATTTCTCCATTTTGATGAGGTGCCGACAGAGTTTGTCACTTGTATCTCTGTTTATAATCAATATAAATATCCAGTTCTCGTCCATTGTATGTGTGTAACTATGAATGTTCTTTATCCATGGGTGTAGTTACTTTGATTTATACATAATGGTTTTATATATGCTAGAGTAGGCCTAACACTTAATATATATCATGCTTGTCTATTTTGTTGGTGTTGAGAATGGAATGTAGGGGAAAGTATGGTTGACTATTAATGGGTTTTGGAGCACCATAGGAGGAGTTCTTTGTGGTGATCTGGATACAAAAAGATAAAGGTAGGAAACGCAGGTTATTGTCATGGAAATGTAAAGAATGTATTGGGTTGTACCTACACGATTATTTGATTTGACGAGAAGACGGTAGGAGACACGGTTATTGCAGTGGCAATGTAAAGAATGGACCTGGTCTATACCTACGCGATGGCTTACGTGTGGATATGATGAAGACCTAGATGACGTCTAGGCCTACAACCCGCATGAAAAAGGGTTGTCTCTATAGAAAATTCCTATGAAATATAGATGTGACAGATTGGAGAAGATGAGGACAATGGAAGTAACGACAATGATGACCCAGTGACGATGACTAGATGTGTTGATGATTGTGGTGAGAGAATACATTCCTAGTTAAGAGGGAGTGTTGTTTTAATTGTAACTTCGAAATATATTTTGATGTATATTACTATTGTATATTGGTGTACCCCCATCGGAGATGTGTGTTCCTCATTTATGGATGTCATCATTGTGTATGGTCACTGAGGTAAACCCTCTGTTGTAAGTCGGGCAATAGTCCCCAGGTTAAATAAAGGAAAAATGTACTTTGTGTATTCCTAGGTGGGTTGGCTCCAAATGTTACATGGATGACCTAATTAGTTGAGTTATTTACTCAACAGAAGAATATAAATAGGGAGCCTCATTTGTCACACACTCACTTTCTCTCTCATATGTGCCTTAGGAGAGAGACGAAGAGCAGGGACAGAGAGTTGTTGCAGACACATTGTTCTTTGGTTATTCTATCTTGTCATCTTGTCTTTGTGACGGAACTATTTCTCAGGAAGTTTGTGGGGTTTTCTCATTTATGGTTTAAACCATGAAAACCTATGTGTCTTGTGTATCTTTGATGTATTTTTGTGCTCGTTATTATTTCAGTTAAATATCCTAAGTAAATTAACTTAGAAAAACTAACAAGATGTAATTCGAATATAGACAAGGATATGGAAGGAAAATATGGATTACATCTACCCTGTGCCTTTATTCCTTTATCCCAAGTGAAGGGAAGTGTATAGAGTGCACTGTGGATGCAAGTGGGGCAAAGACAAGGTACAGAAGGAAAAAAGGTTGGTTAGCTCCACCAACAACCCTAAGGATAAAGTAAAGTGTGGAAAGGAAAGGAAAATGGAGTATGAATGAAGGTAAGTGGACACGGGTTGAAGGTAACTTGGGGAAGATGTAAGTGAATAAAAGGTGAATAACGGATCATGTCTACCCCCATCCCAAGGAAAAAGTGAAGAGTAAAGGAAGATGGAACGAGATAAGGATCCTAAATTAATGCATCAGAGGGTGGAGGATGGGATATATTTTACCTAGTAGAGTATGAGACTTAGAAGATAGAGGATGAGATCTCCACTTCCTATAAACTATCCCAATTAGGGGTCAAAAAATTTCCTCTTTGTTAAACCATAAAATAAAGAAAATAAAATACTTTTTGTGGCTAAGAATGGGCTCTCTGCAACATAAAATTTAGTTTGGATAAAATACTTGGGGGTGTGTATGGGATATTCGTAAACCTAATCATGATCTGTATTGATGAATTTAATTAATTAATTACGAGGGAATATTTTTGGCTCTCTATGACCCCAACATCAACCCACCCTCCAAATTTTACAAATATTCCAAAGGGGCTTAACATGAGAAACTTTGGTCCAAGGATTTGGTAATATGTACTATGAAAAAAACAAGATTTTTCTCCAAGAATTTTACATGTAAAAATTTAGCAAGCTCACCCTTGGATAAAATTAGGAAAAATATTGGAAGGGTGAGCTATAGGATACAACATTTCCCATGGCACCTTCAAAATTCTTCCTCAAGGCTTACCGGGTGATAACTACGCAATCATGTTAAGATATTAGTATATGAATATGAAAATGTTTCCATATTGTATAAGGAGAAAATGTTTATTATTTATTTCATCTGTAGAATTTATCTTGAATCCATTTTAAGGGTTTGTGTGAAATTTTCCCTATGAACCTTAAAAAAAGGTTTTTATTGTTTTCCTTTGCAAAACCCATGTCAATGAAATTATCCCTTGTGATCCTTGAGTTTTCCAAAAGCCATGGTAGTGTTCCCATGGTATAAGGGTTTCTCTACTTATTAAAATACTAAAACCTTTTGCCTTATTTAAGTGGAGTTTAATAGCCTAACCATGAATCTCATTTTTCAACCCTAAACCCCAAAAATGGTTTTGTATTTGTGTCAAATTTTCTAAGCATATGAAATATTTTGTCTTATTTGGGTAGGGGATAAAATTATGAATAATCCTCTCAAATAAATCAATATACCAAACACTTCTTTCAAGTTCCATAGTATAGAACATGAACGTTGTGTTTTTGGTTTTTTGTTGCTTATAATGGTTTAACATGGCCCCAATATAGGTCTCATCACATAGGAAACTCAGGACTAGACCCAAGCAATTTAAGCTAGCAATGATTGTAGAGGTGATTGTGATATGGGGAAAACCATATGTATTTGTCGCACAAATTCACATGCACCAAAAATCGCCCATCCTTTACAGTAGCCTCCTCCAACTAGGATACCCTTGCATCCCCAATATTGTGGGATGCAACGCCCATCATGTGGTCCAAGGTGCGGTGCTCCTAGAAATATTCTTTACTCTTATTATTGAAATGTACTTCTATGTATAAAATGTATTATAAAATTCATAGCATAAGTATTTACTCATTTTCTTCTCTCTAGTATCTCTTTCACAAAGCATTGTAAAAGATATTTAAATAAATACAAACATTTTTAATTGTAATTGGCTTTATGTATTCATTATTTCTTCATTAATGTTCATGATTCTATGCCCACAACTCAAATGAACTAATAATAATTAAGTTGTCCTCCAACTTTCATCTTGGAATCAAATCAAATTGAGTGAAATTTGTCCATAATAACAAGTTAAATGTTTCCTAGAAAGTGTAAGCCCCAAAGTTTGGGTAAAGAGGTTTGAATTAGAGAAAGGCCCCAACATATATTGTGGTTAAAACTATTATTCACACTCATCTAACCTCCTTCTAGGGAGTAGGATAAATGGAATTCCCACTACTCCCTACTAATTGTCAAGCAAATGGTGTTCTTTATGGCTCTCAAAAGTAGCCAAAAGATATCACTCTAGACCAATGGTTTGATACTAAATCATAAACCACTAAGAATTATAATCCTAACAAAGCGATAGATGGGCTACGAGATAAATATAGTCAAAAGGATATGGTCTTTATTCCCATTATTTTTTAATGAAACTTTCCTTAAGGATTCTCATGGGATCAATAAACTTATGTAGAAACATATGGTCTAGAAAATTAGGGACATATTCAAATATTTTGATAATTTTTGTTAACAACCCGTTAAGGTTAATATATTTCTATAGAGAACAACCTTAAAGAATGTTTGGTTGCAAGATTTTTTTTTCTCGGAATGATACATGATGAAAGAAAGTGTGTTGCATCGAGATTAAAGTATTTTCGTTTGGTTTCAATTGTTTATCATTGGGAAGTTAATCTCACATAATTGTTGGTTTTGAATTTACTCAATTTGGATGGTTATATGATGGCTTAACCAACCTA
>LPNX010920168.1:1065584-1110747 GCA_001517045.1 Pseudotsuga menziesii | reverse complement strand
TTCTACAATTTTGTTTTACAGTCCATGTTTAAGGGAGGATTTTTCCAAGTTGGTTTTGCCTCTTTCCTTGGTTGTATGGACATTGCAGTATGTAAAGGGTGAATAAGCCTTGTTGCTAGGCCCTATATTTTTTATTTTTTACTCATAAATTCAGGCTTAAGGGGGGGTGTTAGAATAATCAACCCATAGTATTTACCCACTTAGACATTATTCCATTTATTTTGTCTTATTTGCCTAGTCCATGAGTCCCACCATGTGCAAGTTGTCAATTTCCTATCCATAGAGGTCAAACTTGCCATTATTGACTCATGGAGCGCTTGGGAAAGCCTTAGGAATCAAATCTGCTTTATTCGCCTCCTAGGCGCCCTTCTGCTTTTTCTGCTTTATTGCCTGCTTTTTCAGTGTTTTAAGGCACATAGGAAAGCAATACTAGGTGAGGTGAATCATCTTTGTTGCCTCTTCATCCTCCACTCTTTCCTCCATGCAAAAGCATGTATGAGCTGCCATTTGACCACTCTTTAGCTTGCCCATGCGCCCTTGCTAATTCGTGGGGTCCTTGATAGATTTGGGATCAGCTTTTTACACCTATGGGGGATTTGCCTATTTTGGGTAAGCCTGCTTTATGCTAGATTTGGATGCTTCCTTATGCATTCGATTTGCTCATGTATTCTATATATTCAGCAGCCTATGTTATTACAGGGTTGGCTATTGTACACTCAGTTAATACAATTTAGTGTTACAGCTCCATATTCAGTCTCCATTGTTGATAATTTTGCATGATCAATTGTTAATTGTTGTGAGTGTATTCAATATATTGCAGGCCTAAATTTCTACACAATATACGACCATGTTATCATATCTAGCGTATATACTATTTATATTTATATCATTTTAAAAAAATGGCTCGCCTTGTTTCATATTTCAGTTTTATTATCAATTTTATTTGTTTTCGATCTATGTATGTTGTTTGCCGTGCACTATGTGTGAAATCAACAAATAAAAAATGGTGAGAAAACTTAGATTTTCTAGGGAAGTTAACCGAGACCTAAGTCAAAATTTGAGAATTTTCATTTTTGAATTTTCGTTCTTTGTTTGCATGGTTGTGTAAAAGTGTCTTGTGGGACAAAAGCAAGGTTTTTTGGGTAGGTGCACAGTTAGAATATTGAGTATATGGTGTGATCATACAACAACACAAAACATTCATAACATGAACTATGATGTCCTTATATCTAATTAAACAACATAGAATATGAACAGAAATGGATATAAGAGACTAAACAAGAAAACACCATATGTATGTGGTAAAACCACAAATGGGGAAACTTCCACAGGAATGGAAAAGACTTCTTATCCCTCAAAATATATCCAATATTACAAATCGAGCTCCACTCCATATATGTTATCCCAAAGTAATACAAATATGATCACAATGATACAATGCTTTTCAATGTTCTTGTTATGAATGCTCAAAGGCTCCCCCTCACCTCTATTATATACCGAGAGGTGTGGAAGAATAACATCCCTCTTTTACATGTAGGATAAATTATTTTCCACCTCTTTATATAACGAATGGTAAAATGAGTATTTTTCTCCATTATAAATGTGGGTTAACTCAATATTATAATTAAGAGCTATTTTGTTTTATATATGTGGGATAACTCAATATTATAATTAAGAGTTATTTTGCTTGATTTTTCTTTCCAATGCTAGTGATGACATGTTACGACATCCACTAGACATCATTATACATCCCAACACTCCCCCTTAATGATAACTAGGAAACAACACATAAAAGTAGGGTGATGTCCGATTACATCAACTATCTCCCTTGATGACAACTTCTGCATTCCCAACAAAATGTGAAGATATGCGAGCTTTGCTTTTGTCATGGAATTGGTGAAGATATCAGCTGCTTGTTTTTCTATAGGACAATCCTCCAAAAAACTAACACCATCTGCAACAATATCTCGAATGAAACAAGTATCCAAGTCAATGTGTTTATTTTTAGAGTGATACATTGAATTGTAAGCAAGTGAAGTTGCACTCTGATTGTCACATCTCAACTCAGTAGGAGACTTCTATACACTGTTGCTTTAACTTCTTCCTTAGTTTCCTTGTACCCTACTTCACAAGAAGAAACAAAAAGAGTTCTCAACTTCTTACTAGACCATAAAATCAAACCTAAACCAAGTTCAAATATATATCCTACAGTATATATTCTATCTGAAGTATCCCATGCCTAATCAGAATTTGTATAACAAAGGAGTGAGACTGTATCCCTGCTAGAATAGAACATACCATAATGCAATGTCCCATGTAAACATTTGAGAATCCTCTTTGTTGTCATACAATGACTCTAATGAGGATTTTGCATAAACCTCAAAACTATGTTGACTACAAAAGAGATAGCATGCATGATGTGTGTCAAATATATCAAACTTCCCACAATCTAAGGATATAATGTCTCATCAACAAGAGGAGTATCACAATCAACAGTTAACTTTACACCGAACTGAAAATGATGGTGTAGGTGACAACTTACAATCACTCATACAAAATAGAGCAAGCAAATATGTCACATACTTAAGTTGAGAGAGTAAAATACCATCTACCATATTCCAAATATGTAGACCCAAAAATAAGGTAATAGGCCTAAATAGATCATTTCAAATTCACTTTTAAGATTATACTTCATTTCATGTATCAAAGTAAGGTGGTTGCCAATAATAGTAATATCATACACATAAAATACAATTATGAGAACATCATCATCAAAGTTCTTCACATACAAATTTGGATCAGATACACATCCCTTAAAACCATTCTTCAAGAACTAAGCATCAATCTTTTGATACCAAGCTCTAGGTGCTTGCTTAAGACCATATAAGGACTCGTTCAATTTGCATACCAAAATTGAAGTGTCACCGGTAATAAAGCCAAGTGGTTGTTGCATATAAATGTCTTCACTGCTTCCATCATCCAAAAAGGACCTTTTAAGATCCATTTGGTGTATTTCTCATTGATATGATGCAACAAGTGAAAGAATAGTTCTTATTGTGTTCATTTTAGCAACCTAGGAAAAAGTTCAGTATAATATATATATATATATATATTGAGAGAATAATTTTGCTACTAACCGAGCTTTATTTTTTTCAATTGGTCTGTCTATAGTAAACTTTGTTTTATATATCCACTTACATCCAACTAAATTATTTTCAGGAGGAAGGGGAACAAGATTCTAAGTCTTGTTCTTCATTAACAAGTCCTACTCAATTTGCCTAGATTTTTCCCATTCATGTTTATCTTTGGCTTGAGAATAGGCATAGGGATCATTTGTTGCCAAATTTAATCAGAAGAGCAAAGTTAGATCTAGTTCTAGGAGTATTGGAAGGAAGAACAATCTCATAACCTATATAATCAAGAGTTTTTCGAGCCCAAACAAGAAGAGAAGTAGTGATAGGAACCACACTAGTATCTTCAGAACATTCAGGTGGAGTAAATGAAGAAGGAGAGATAGAATCAACAATAGGCACAGAAGGAGAGGAAGGAGTAATAGAAGGTGAAAGAAAATTCAAGTTAACATGAGGTTCAACATACTCAGGAGGAGGAGAGACATCATCAAAGTGAACATATCACCTAATAATGACACTGTGAGTAGAGGGATCAAACAACCTATATGCTTTATAATCCTCGCAATAACCAATCAAAATACATTTGTGAGACGGGTTCTAACTTTTTTATTTTTCATTCAAGATATGAGCCTAACATTCACTTCCAAAAACATTAAAGTTATTAATGTCGGGTTTTCTTCCATCCCATTTTCCCTTGGGAGTAACTTGCAAAACTACCTTAGTAGGAACTCTATTCAATATATAGTTAGCACAACAAATAGCATTAGCCCAAATTTGGATCAAATACACATCCCTTAAAACCATTCTTCAAGAACTAAGCATCAATCTTTTGATACCAAGCTCTAGGTGCTTGCTTAAGACCATATAAGGACTTGTTCAATTTTCATACCAAAATTGAAGTGTCACTGGTAATAAAGCCAAGTGGTTGTTGCATATAAATGTCTTCACTGATTCCATCATCCAAAAAGGACATTTTAAGATCCATTTGGTGTATTTCTCATTGATATGGTGCAACAAGTGAAAGAATAGTTCTTATTGTGTTCATTTTAGCAACCTAGGAAAAAGTTCAGTATAATATATATATATATATATATATATATTATTGAGAGAATACTTTTGCTACTAACCGAGCTTTATTTTTTTCAATTTGTCTGTCTATAGTAAACTTTGTTTTATATATCCACTTACATCCAACTAAATTATTTTCAGGAGGAAGGGGAACAAGATTCTAAGTCTTGTTCTTCATTAACAAGTCATACTCAATTTGCCTAGATTTTTCCCATTCATGTTTATCTTTGGCTTAAGAATAGGCATAGGGATCATTTGTGGCCAAAATTTAGTCATAAGAGCAAAGTTAGATCTAGTTCTAGGAGTATCGGAAGGAAGAACAATCTCATAACCTATATAATCAAGAGTTTTTTGGGCCCAAATAGAAACAGAAGTAGTGATAGGAACCACACTGGTATCTTCAAAACATTCAGGTGGAGTAAATGAAGAAGGAGAGCTAGAATCAACAATAGGCATAGAAGGAGAGGAAGGAGTAATAGAAGGTGAAAGAAAATTCAAGTTAACATGAGGTTCAACATACTCAGGAGGAGGAGAGACATCATCAAAGTGAACATATCACCTAATAATGACACTGTGAGTAGAGGGATCAAACAACCTATATCCTTTATAATCCTCGCAATAACCAATCAAAATACATTTGTGAGACTTGGGTTCTAACTTTTTTATTTTTCATTCAAGATATGAGCCTAACATTCACTTCCAAAAACATTAAAGTTATTAATGTTGGGTTTTCTTCCATTCCATTTTTCCTCGGGAGTAACTTGCAAAACTACTTTAGTAGGAACTGTATTCAATATATAGTTAGCACAACAAATAGCATCAGCCCAAAAACGTCTATGTAATCATTTAGAATAAATCATACATCTATTCATTTCAACCAAAGTTCTATTCTTTATTTCAACTACCTTGTTTTGTTGAGGTGTATAAGTAACAGTCACTTTATTGTTGAATACCATGCTTAGATAAATATGCATTAGATTCATTTTCAATGAATTCTCCCCCATTATCAATTCTCAAAGTCTTAATACTTTTACCAGGTTCATTTCAACCATGGATTTAAATTTTTGAAAAGTATCAAAGGTTGCACTTTTATGTTTCAAAAAATACACCCAAGGTTTACGACTATAATCATTAATAAAATTAAGAAAATAGATTTCATGAAATAAAGAAGAAGTTAAAAGAGGGCCACAAATATCACTATGAATTAATTGCAATGGTTCTTTCACACACCAAGATTTACCTTTATCAAACATTTCCTTATGATGTTTACCAAAAACACAATCTTCACAAACACCTTTAGTGGAAGAAATTGAAGGTAAGACATGTTCCATTTTATACACCATTTTCATTTTAACATAAATCAAGTGACCTAATCTTTCATGTCATAATTTGGTTAGTTCATTGGCGTGAGAAACATAGGAATAGAAAAGTTGATTTTTAGTTGAATTAAAACCAGTAAACTTATATAATCCATCATGATGATCAACAATTCCAAAAGAAAAAAATTTAAAATTTTGTTTGATATTTGTTAAAACATACGTATTGGGTCATGCTTCAAATTCATAACCTTTTTGACATGCACAACAAATATAAAGTGAGTTGATGGGCATTCCTTGAACATGAAACGCATATTTCAAAGCACCATTAGGAACAGTAACATTACCATAACCTAAAACAGAAACATGATTACCATCATTTATAGATACTTTCTATTGTGTGCGCTTTTTAGTGTCATAAGAATTAAACAAATAAAATAAACCCGCAATGTGATTAGATGCACTAAAATCCATTATCCATTTCATATTAGAAGAAAAATTACTTGGTTAAGCAGAATAAGCACACATGGACACCGACTAATCTTCGGGAGACTTTTTTTTGCTTTCACAAATTCACATCTCCGTTTAAAGCAACTCTTTTAAGGGTGGTTAATTTTACCACAATACTTACGAGGATGAAACACTTTCTTTTTTTTAAGCACCATATTAGAAACATTAGAAGCATCATCAACAAAACTTGATCCTTGATTGTGTGGTTTAGAAACTAGGGTTTTCCATACTTGAATAGGACTATCTTCAGCCTCAATATGTACTTGTAAGCTACCTAAAATAGTTTTTCCAATGAGTCATCTTGTGGATCACATCTCTCTTCCCATATTGCCAACTTTTTTGCATCAGTTGGTTTGGTTGCATCACCTTTAGTTAACCTCCTAAGCACGTCAATCATCTTTTTATTCCATGAGAGATAGTTATATCCAACTAATGCAGGAATAGAAATAACTTCTGACGTCATGGTGATAACATCCTAAACCCAAAAATGAAAAAATTGAATTGATGCAAAAAGAAGAAAAATGATTTAAAAATAGAATTTTATCACCAATGTCGAAACCTTTATATAACTAACTGATGGATCTGCAACTCCTCCACACAGAACAACGAACAAAAATTGACAAAAACAAAAAAATCGTTGAAAGCAATGCATACGTGGGTTGGATTAAGGTAGGGCATGTATTTGCATTTTGGAAATGTATAGAGCGCATATGACTATCAAAATCAGGAAAACCTATAGAAACACCATCGAAATTGACAGTGAAATCGTCTAGATAGAAACCTACAATAAATTGAAATAGAAATAGCCAAACACCGAGAGCTACAAGCCAAAAAATAGATCATTTATGCTAGATTAGTATAAAGTAGATTTTAATTCAAAATTACAAAAATAAATCAAGAAAAAAAATTAAAATTAATGGGGAAAATGAGGGTTTGAAAAAAAATCAAATATGTAGAACAAATCCTAGATATGAAAATATACCACTTGGATATTGCAGATTGGATCGCAAAACTACAAAATATGAAGTTCTCAAATAAAAACATGAGACAATGTTGCTTGAAAACAAAAATCTAAGCTTGTATTGAAGAAAGTAGAGTATAACAACCTACTCTGGTGCCATGTTAGAATATTGAGAAAATGAGAAAATCATACAACAATACAAAACATGCATAGCATGAACTATTCTAGTCTTCTATCTAATCAAAGAACAAAGAACATAAACAAAAATGGAGATAAGAGAATATACAAGAGAATGTCGTATATATGTGGTAAAAACCCAAATGGGGAAACTTCCAGAGGAAGAGAAAAACCGCCTTATTCTTCAAGATATCTCCAACATTACTACTTGATATCCACTCCACATGCTATCCAAAAGTAATAAAAAGATGACCGCAATGATACAATGCTACTCAACGTTTTTGTTATGAATGCCCAAAGGCTTCCCCTCACCTCTATTAAATACTAAGAAGTATGGAAGAATAACATCCCTCTTTTACGTGTGGGATAAATGATTTTCCACCTCTTTATATAATTAATGATAAAATGAGTATTTTTCTCCATTCTAAATGTGGGATAACTCAATTTTATACTATTAATATTTCTTTTGTTTGATTTTTCCTTCCAATGTTAGTTATGACATCTTACGACAACAGCCAGACGTCATTACACATGTAATTATTAAAATTACGAATTCCAACACACACTCTCCAACAATAAAAACCTCATGTTCCTTCATGATATTACTATATTTTTTGTTTAACTTACTCGATTGAAAGTTACTTTATTAAGTAAGAGGCCTTAAGTTCAAGTTCTCTTTATGTTATTTTTTTGAAAAGTTCATGTAACTTTAATTTATAAGTAACTCCATGGTAAAAGTGCTTCCCACTTGTTTTTTAAAGCTGGGTCATATATTTCTTTTAAGTAATTTTATAGGAAAAGTTACTGAAAGGGGGAAATGATTTATTGTCCACCCATCATGTGGGTTAAGTCTCTCCCTATCACATGGCTCCTAGATTCAATTTTATGTCTTTTTTTTAAGCATAACTTTGACATTTATAGTTTACTTTTAGTGTTGTTTTTTTTTAAATTGCCTATTGTTTCGAGATCTTTGCATGTAGGCCATTAGTTTTTATTTTTGAATTTGTGTTACCTGCATATTAGTAAAAATAATGAAGCATGTGGAGTAATAGGTTTTTCTATCTCTAATTACTTGCAATTTCACCTTTATGGAATTGGCCAACCAAATGCAACTTGGACAAAGTTAGAAACAATATTTGGTAAACATAATGAGATTTGAGCTCATTATCTTGAAAATTGGTTGGTTGATTTAATCCAAGTGATTTATATTGCATTGAAAAATGAAAGATACCTAATCCATATAAGTAATAGACTTTTGTTATTCTTACTAAGCTTGTTCGTTCTTATTATGTTTTTGTATCTACTTTTCACTCCACCAAAAAATATCTAGGGTCTTCTTATAAAGATCCCACTCTTGGTAGTTAATTCAAATTTCTTAAACTCTTAGTTGAAGAATACAAGATACTTAAGCCAAATAAGCAATGTATTTGTGTTACTCTTGCTAAGCATGGTAGCCCTTATTCTATTTTTGTCTGTACTTTTCACCCTATAGAATCTCTAGGGTATTCTTATAAATATCCCACTCTTGAAGATTTAAGTAATTATCTTATTAGAAAGATATATAAGATCTTGCATCTTGGACTGATCAAAGGTGCTTGTACATCTAATAGATACTTAGTGGCACAATAAAAGGATAAATCCAAACATCTAAAAAATAAATAACCTTGCAACAATATGAAAAACAAGGGTCCCAAGCCCTCTTAACAAGCTCCTAAACCCAATGGTGATAAAGGCACTAAATCGAAAGGTAAGAACATTGAACGACATTGATTATTTTGTGGAAAAGATGATCATGTGGAATTTAAGTGTTCCATGAAAATAGAAACCTTAGAAGTGGAAATGAAGAAGCACATCAATCTTGATTCTTCTTCTCATGGACATGCACTTTTTGCTCCTAGTTTTTCCTTCAATGCAACTTCTAATTCTTCTTCTTCTAATGAGTGGCTTGTTGATTCTAGATTACCTTATCATATGGTTAAGGATAAAAGCATTGTTTTTACTCCAAATGAATGTAACACCAAACAAATATACTAGGTAATGATAGTTCTCTTAGTGTTGTATGGTCGAGAACAATTCAACTAGATGAATATCTTTTCAAAGATGTATTATGTGTTCCAATTCTCTCCTGTAATCTTTTGTCAGACTATCAAATCACTCAATCCCTACGAGCAATAAAAACTGAGTGAAAATGTGATGACCGAAAGTTGTAAATTTGTTCAGCCTGGTAATATCATCAACAATTATGGTTTCTAGGACATGCTTAGGATCTTTGAAATCCTTGATTACAACTTGGTAAGGTGTAAACTCTACAGTCTTACTTTCAGTAGAATGAGTGACCTAATAGACTAACAACAAATTAGAGGAAATACTTGGAACACATAATACATTTTTAAAATGACCACTATCTAGTTGAATCATTCCATATCCAACAACACTGAGGGATCTATCATCACCAACAAATAGTTATTTAGTGTTATATTCATTTAGAGTAGAAAAATGGGTTTTTCGTTAACCATGGAATAAGATACTCCAAAATCAATGAGCCACTCAATAGAAGAAGAAGAAGAGTAAGAAGATGCATTAAATGAAAATCAAAAACAAAATGTGCATGCCCATGAGAAGAAGAGTTAGAAGAACAACCAAGATTGAAGTTATACTACGTCATTCTTGCTTCCAAGGCTTCCATCTTCTTGAAACACTTAGATTCCACATGACCATCTTGCCCACAAAAATTGAAATGTTGTTTAGTCTTCTTTCCTTTTGATTCAATTCATTTATCAACATTGGGTGTAGGATATTAGTGAGAGAGTTTAGGGACCATTTTTCTTCTTATTGTTGCAAGGGAGTTGCTCCTTTAGATGCTTCGATTTATCATTTTTTGTGCCACTAAGAATTTATTAGATGTACCTGTAGCGCTGATCAATCTAGAATGCAATAGCTTATATTGCTCTCTAATAAAAAATTCACAAAAATATTTAAGAATCGATTATGTACAAGTAATATGAAGAGATTCTCTAATGTAATGAAAAGTAGATACGAAAACAAAATGAGGGCCAAACTTAGCAAGAATAACATAAATACATGCTTTTCGGGCATATTTATTTTGGATTCTTCAATGAAGATCCTAAAGATTTTGAAGTTATCTAGCTAGTCTTGAATACAAAAAAAAACACTTGGATTTAAATTAACCAACTCATTCCCAAGTTGATGACCTTGAATCTCATTGTGGTGACCAAATATAGTTTCCAATTGTATCCAGGCCACATCGAGTGCATCAATTCCTTAAAGGTAAAATCATAGATCATTAGAAATGGACATTCCTATTAATTCACATGCTTCATCATTTTTATTATACCATAACTCCTGTATCGGCATTAGTGGGGGACATTTCTTTTCCCAAGGTAATCCAATAAAGTCCCCTACTTCATAGGACTTCCTCCATAGGGGATCTATATGAGAAGTAATTAGTAATAGTATGCGAAATATCACTTTAACTAGCCATATAATAATGTGTAGATAATATGGCTTCAAAAGAAGAAATTGATGGTCTGGATGCACAAATCTCATAAAAATAGGCAATTTAAAAAATAAAGACACTAAAACTGTGATCTGAATATCAAAGTTATGCCTAAAGACAAAAAGTTAACCAATGATCCATATTTGAAAGAAGAGGCTAAACCATGTGGCGATGGATGCTCAATGCAGTAAATAATCCCTCCCCCTCTTGACTAACTTTTCCTATAAACTCACTTTTACAAATAAGTTTGTTTTCTTGTTTTTAAATACATGAGCCACTTTTATAAAACAAGTGGTAAGCACTTTTACAATGAAATTACCTTATAATTTAAAGTTACATGAACTTCTTCAAAAGGTAACAAAAGGAAGGACTTAGCTCAATACCTCTTACTTATTAAAGTAACTAAGTGAGTTAGACAAAAGGTTTAATAATATTTTGAAAGAGAATAGGTGGTGGTGTTGTAGGAGAGCATGCCTACCCAAAAACCTTGATTTTGGCCTACAAGACACTTTTACAACCACACAAAAACAACAAACAAAATTATGAAACCAAAATTTCTCAAATTTGGGGTTAGACCTTGGTTAGCTTATCCAAATAATGAAAGTTTTCTCATTGTTTTTGGTTTACCAAGATCGCACAAGGCATGCAACAAAGAGCATGCATAGTCAATAAAACCTTTTTATGGTATGTATGTAATTTACCGAGTTCACAAAGAGTGCGCGGTAAAGAGAATATGCAAACTAAAAAATTAACAAGATGAGACTAAAACAAAAGACCAAGATAAACTATGAAATAATATGATAAGGTTTTAAAATAAAATTATGTAAATGTAAACAACATACCTTTAGATCTAGTAAAATGGTCGTATCTTGGGAAAATGAAAACCTTTTCAAGCGAAACAAAAATTGTTTCCAACTGAAAGCAACACTCTTGACACAAAGGAACACCTCTCTCATCCCAGAATTGAACAAAACATAGAAAAATCCAAAAATCTTTTGATGAATGCATCTACAACGATTCAAGATTTCAATCAACAATGAGAGCGGGTCTTCATAAGCGCACTAGTACCATGTTTGACTAAAATAGGGTATTTATATACATGACAAACACCTTGAGAAACTACTCACAAAAACATATCACGTTTCAACACATCGATGTTTTACATAGTTAAAACCCTCAAAGAGAGAAATAATCCACGACCCTAGCCAAATAGCTACTTGAGGCAATATATTTTGGTCCCTCAAAACTCATAAATTTTGAAGATGGAAAAACGTGTACTCTTCATCAAATCTATGCCATTTAGCCTTTATCAAAACTTAGGTTTTTAAAAACAATCTCAACAAATATTGCTTACCTTTGCAAGTCTCCCAAAGATTCCTTTGCAATACAATATCAAGCTCCAAGTGAATGTGATCCTTTGATACCAAGTCTTCTACATTATAGACAAAAATGACAAAACTTCATCTCCTTCGTCAACGACAAAAGGTTCAAAAAGATTCATATTCTCTACATTAATTATAGATTAAATTCCCAAGGGAGAGCAAGTTGCATGGAGAGAGCATATGAACATAAAAATCTATAATGAAAGAGATACATATAAATGAGATACATTCAACAATAAATTTCAATGGATGCTATAATATATGAACATAGGAAGGATGTAGGGGTATATGACGAGTAATATAGAAAATGCCTAGTTTTATATTGCCTTACAGCCTAGTCTAATCTTTAGAGGTGGTAGTGTTCAAGTGTATAGGTGTGTGTCTCTGTGTGTGTGTGTGTGTGTGTGAGAGAGAGAGAGAGAGAGAGAGAGAGAGTAATGTTTGCAAATATGTGACTAAGAAACTGGGCTATTTAATATTCAGTCATGGAATAAAGTTGAGAAATGTAATATCCCAACTGATATTCTATTGTACTTTGGTCATATGTTTGTTGTTCATATGCTCAAATTGTGCTAGAAAGATAAATAAAATGTACATGCAAAAACTATTGTGCCAAACGACCCTAAAAAATAGTCGATCTGGATACATAATAGGGTAAAGACTCTTATTGAGAAAAGATACACATACCACTGATAATAAGGTTGATAAAAAGGTGCACCTGCAATAAACTCTATCTAATAGTTGAATGACCAAACCAAGAATAAGAACATGAATACCGATGATATGTCTGGATGATCTATCCCGAAGTGATTAGGGAAGATAGATTTCATTGCCAAAACCCATTACTAGCAGAAGACCTTCCAACCCCAACTTGTTGTCACAGTACCTGTTGTTGTTGCTCTAGAAACCAAACTCAATAATAATAATCATAGATGATCCTTTTGGTTCAATGACCCTTCTTATATAGCTTTAGCATGTACTTTTAGGGTTTCCGTGTCACTTTTAGTGTTTGCACTTCACTTTTTGCATGCATGCAATTCTAACTGGTTGTTGACTTTAAGACTGAAGAAATAAGGTATGCATGCTCTGCATGCTTTATGATATTAACCCTAATGGAATTCTTTACTATATTGATGAATTAATAACACTGAATTGATGTTCCTTTCTCCTCCTAGTGATATTAGTCCTCAATTATTCTCTTTTCTTTAATACCCGCTCGAACCTATGGGAATAAAATAGGTTTACGGGTGTCTCTGGTGATTTAATTAAAAGAAGACATTACAGTCCTCCCCGCTCGAAATTGCTTGTCCTCGAGCAATCTCCAACCAATATACCAAATCATCAGTCCATGTCTCTTCTTGTCCATTTTTAACCACCTGTTTATTCCACTCTTGGGTGGCTCTTCTTTTTCTTCGAATGTATGTTTCTTCTTACCCATGCTCTGTATTCCCTCCTTGTATCTTCTTGGGTACCTGTGAGGATTCAACATCCTAGATTTGGCTCCTCTTTTGAATTCCCTATGGCGCATCATACTTTTGTCTGGAGGTCTACCCGAAAAACCCTTTTCATACCATTGGTCCTTCCTTGAAGTCTTATGTGTTGGAGTTGGCCATTTTCTCGTGCTAGTCTTGTCCTCATGCTTGCATATGGTGGTCATCCCTTTTGTTGTGGTAGACCCTGAAGCTTCATTGGGAATTCCCCTTAGGACTACCATTTTCCCATCTGGTTCCAGGAACTCCATCTCTAATGTTTGGTAATTTGTTGAGTATTTCCCAATTGTGTACAACCATTGTACTCCCAAAACAATGCTCGTGTCTGGCACATCTGCCACATAAAAGTCGTCAACCAATGTATAATTCCCAAGTTGTACCTGTAACTGAGGTATCCTCTGTGTGCAATTCATCCTGTGATTTCCAGCGATGACAACGATAAAGCCCTCAAAGTCCTCGGTGGGAAATCTTTTCCTCTACCCAAAAGGCATCTATAAAGTTGTGGGTGGCCCCACCATCAATCAAAGCAATGGCATGTTGTCCTTGGATACCTCCCCTGATCCTGACAGTATGGAAGGTGGAGATGCTTGTGAGGGTAGCAATAGTTGCTCTCTGTGGCAATTGTTTCAATTATGTACTATGTAGTTCTCCATCTTGTTTCTGCTCCAATTCATCTTCCTCATTGCTATCTGGAAGTTACTTTGATTAGGTGTACCTTCCCTTTACCCATACATCTGTGGTCAGGTACCCAAGGCTCTTTGCAATTGAAACATAAGCTCTTCCTTCTCAAATCTCTTTATGTGTCCTCGTTCAACAATTCCTTTTGTGGGACTGTATTTTCCTTGTTTTCTGGCAGATTGGTAGGTTTTTGTGGAGCCTTGTTCTTGGGCACATAATCTTGTAGGTCTCGAGTCCCACTGATAGCATCTTACAAAGTAATTGGCTTGTAAGCCTTCACCCATCCATGGAGTGGCTCAGCTAGTGCCTCTGTAAATAGCATAATCAGCTAACTCTTTGACATGTCAAATACCATAACAACTCCTCTCTAGAATTTGAATACGAAGGTCTCTGCACTGCCTATCTACTTGAGCTGGGCTAGCTCCCTGAAATGAATCTCTAGGTCCTTCTTATCAAAGCGCTCCATGAGCCTTTGTGTGAAGTCACTAATGAGGTGATAGTGTTGTGACCCAGTGTCACCAGTATGTGGTACCACCACTCATGTGCTTCCCCGTATAAATGTAAAGTAGCCAACTTGATTGCATCTGTCTCCGTTATGGGGTTAAGTTGGAAGTAGGTGTCCAAATTCTGTACCCAAATTCTAGCTGAACAACTGGATGTCCCATCAAAATTAGAAATGGTCAACCTGCCCACAGTTTTTTGTAATTCATAGTTCTGAGTAAACCCTCTGTGAAAGTTCCTAGGTCGGTTCCTGCTTTTCATATTGCAGAAGTCTGAGAATGACATAGCCGAATGGAACTCATCTCCCAAATCTGTGTAGTCCTACAGGGAGGCCCCAAATGGTTCACTAGGTTTAGCTGGCATGACTAGCTATGCAATGGCATTTTCCAGAAAGTGAGGCATAGTAGAACTGGAAGGATTATTGTATATGCGCGAAGTGTTCTGCATATTAATGTACGCATGTTTCCCGCTATTGTTGGTGGATCCTCTATCTCTTGGTGAAATCGGTAGACTGTTCTGACCCTGTTCTGGCTTAAGAACCAACCTGTTTATTGCATGCAACACCTCTTTTTTCCCTTTAGTTAAGTCATTTAATGCACTAACTAAGCTATGAAATGCCAACATGTCCTCCTCTTCCCCTGTTCCCTTTCCTCTGGCAGATTGTATTCATGTTGGGTCCATGTCTAAAGTTGTATCTTCTAATTGAATATCTTCAAATTCCAAATCCTATGTGTACGTACCCTTCCTCCTTATGTAAGTCACAAAAGAAGCTTCTTCTGGGTTCATTTATTGTTCATGTCCAAGCCCACAGCTCGCAAGGAACATGCTCTGATACCACTGTAATATCCCAACTGATATTCTATTATACTTTGGTCATATGTTTGTTGTTCAGATGCTCAAATTGTGCTAGAAAGATAAATAAAAGGTGCATGCAAAAAGTGTCGTGTCAAACGGCCCTAAAAAATAGCTGATCTGGATAGATTATAGGGTAAAGACTCTTAGTGAGAAAAGATACACATACCACTGATAATAAGGCTGATAAAAAGGTGCACCTGCAATAAACTCTTTGATAGTTGAATGACCAAACCAAGAATAAGAAGATGAATATCGATGATAGATCTGGTTGATCTATCCCGAAGTGATTAGGGCAGATAGATTTCGCTGCCAAAACCCCTTGCTAGCTGAAGACCTTCGTCTCCAACCCCAACTTGTTGTTGCGGCACCTGTTGTTGTTGCTCTAGAAACCAAACTCAATAATAATAATCATAGATGATCATTTTGGTTCAATGACCCCTCTTATATAACTTTAGCAAGTACTTTTAGGGTTTGCATGTCACTTTTAGTGTTTGCACTTTACTTTTTGCATGCATGCAATTCTAATTGCTCCTTGACTTTAAGACTAAAGAAATAAAGCCTGCATGCTCCGCATGCTTTATGATATTAACCCTAATGGCCTTCTTTACTATATTGATGACGTAATAATATAGATTTGATGTTCCTTTCTTCTCCTAGTGATATTAGTCCTCAGTTATTCCCTTTAGTTTAATACCCACTCGAACCAATGGGAATAAAATAGGTTAACGGGTATCTTTGGTTATTTAATTAAAAGAGGACATTACAAGAAAACATTTGCCTTGTATAAATATCTTGAAATTACTTATGTTTCATACGACAAAGAAGTTTAACATGTCATAAGATGCCTGTTGCAACTGCAACATTTTCCCAAAATTCAAAAAAATTTGGGACCCTCCTTAAATTCGTTTTGCTCAGCTTTTTGGGTTTGCTTGATGATTGAGCAAAGATTACTTTGATGTCAGCGATGTTTTAATGTTTGAATTAATTTTTCCTTGCCATCGGAAGTGTTTTGGACTTTTAAGTTGGGAGTCTAGTCATCTGCGCGCCTGCCGTTGCGGAAAAGTAACAAGAAGTCGGGTCCGATCCAAGATTTATTTCCTTCGATGTGTTTTATTTGTTTCTCTTGTTCGGCGGCTTGTTGGAATACCGCCGGAACCTTTGTCTATACGTTTTCTGCCGTTGCGGAGAAGATTCTGCGAAGTTGTCCGAGAGTTGTTTTATCCTTTTCTGATCCCCGCCGTTTTTTATTCGCAGGTCCTTGGTTTTTTCAACTTTCACCGTTGCGGCTCTAGAAAGCACTATGCTTCCGATAGTTTGATTTATCTTGTTCGCTTGGTCGTTGTTTTTTGCTTGAGTCATGTTTATTTTTACTCCGATTTTTTGCTGGTCTGCGAAACTCGTTTCCTTTATGGTTTCCACTGTTGCGGCTCTTCAACCAACTATTGGTCCGAGGCCTTAGCTTAGCGAGCTCCAATGTAAAGTTTATTTTGTTTCTCCCGCCAACGCCATAGCGAGCGTCCTGACTGTTTCATCATCTGCCGTTGCGGAGGTGATACTGACAGGATCGTCGATCCCATAAGTCTTTTGCCGCCCGATGATTTTATTTTTCCCGCCGATTATAGTTGACCGAGGCATATATATTGGGGTCGAGGTGTTGTTATTATTTTATTGTTATTTTGGCGATTTCCCCATTCTGTCGTTATCGCTCAAAGCATACCAATGCATTCGCTATCGGTACCTTCGCTCCTAGGTGGCTCCATCGTGGAAGTTTACGGCTTTTTCTCCACCAATCGCGCAGCACAGTGCCAGGTAGGCCCTTATTCCCGTTTTACCGTTTCGTTCGATTGGTCAAACTGTTTTTTGTTGTCTTCGCGGTTAGTGGTTATCTAGGTTTGTTCCATCTCAGCATGTATATATTTTCGAGGTAAATGGTATGGCTACCCGATGGGGGATTTTTGTAGTTTGCTTGATGATGACTTTCGCGACCGTTGGGGGTTTGCAGACCGCACTCGATTGCTGGGGAAACCAGTGCAGACGGCCATTACGCTGTCCACACCAGTTTCCCCCAGTCTGCGTGTGGCCGTCCGGGGGGAGCGTTTCATGTTTTCTTCCGAGAGGCCGAGGTTCTGGTTCCACTGTATCGTTACCCTCGCTTTTGTGAACCAAGGTCACAACGTTGAGATTTTTAAACTTGAATTTGAACCCTGGACCACTTTTTTTTTTCGGTCAGAATGCAATACAGATTTTGAATGCGAGTAGCAGTTTCCTCTTTTGTGTTCTTTGAGCGTACAATGAGTTAAGTGCGCTAACACGTACAGTATCCTTCTCTTGGGGTTAGGCCTCTTGTTTTCCGCATAACGTCTAGGTCGTAGCGCCGAGAGGGGGTGTCGAGATTGTTTTCTCCTTGACGAGAGGAGGGGGCCATACTATTTTACGTTGATTCTGCAAATGTTGGTCGTGAGCTGGTTTTAGTCTTTTGGGCAGATTAATTTGATGAGGGAACATTTGGTTTTCAAGCATTGTGTGTTTATTTTTCATAGTTGCACTCATGTTTAGCATAGACGAGGTAAAATGCTTATACAGTTTGTCTCCATTTTGAATGTTATATGGGAACGACCCAACAGAACCTAAATGAAATTTCTGTGTTTGACAGGGAAATTCTTCAGAATCCGAGATGTCTAAACGTCAGAAAAAGAAGACTCCCGTAGTAGAAGAGGAACCCGAAGTCGAAATTGTTACCAGAGTTGAATACACCTACAAGGACACCAAATGCATAGTTGGTGTAGAACCCAAATATAAATGGGGGGAAGTTTACAGATTAATAACACGCCGAGAAGTACCTGACATAGGTTTTGAAGAAGAAACCATTTATGCCAATATAGAGAGATTTGCATTGATGAAAATTGCTATCAGACTTGAGCTTTTTCCATGCTCAGAGGTGATCAAGTGGATTCTACCAAGGACAGATGTAACCACCATGATCTTGGCAAATGTTGATAAACAAGGTTATGTTGCTTATAGCCCTGGATATGTGTCACTAGCCTACCACTTACCAGAAGCACAAGTGTACTTGACTGAGGACTGGTTGAAGGCAATTAAGATGGACCTAGTCGAGACACTGAAGAGAATGTTGGTGCCTGGCAAGAACTTTAAAACTAGGCCGACCGGGGAATATGATACTACCACTCTAAGAACCCCATACAGGTTCATTGCTCTGATGTTGAACAGGTTTTTCGGAAGGGCCCACGGTAAAAGCTTCAAGTTAGAATGGGTGCCTATCATTTTCTATGTTGCAACACATGGGACAATGTTCAACTAGGAAAACATTGTGTCCAATAGCCTCTCATCCTGCATTGCATCAGCATTAGGAGGGGTGTCTCAAAAGAGATCAGAGTTCTATATTAGCTCTATACTGATTGATTGCATACTATGCAACCAACCCTTCCCCAATCTAAGGTGTATCTGGGATCGGGAAAGAACACCAGTCTACTCAGCATACAGACCACTATGGGCACACAAATACCACAGTCACTATAGAGAAATGTGTGAGCACTTCGTCATGCCATTATATACATTGATCTTCTTAAAGGAGTGCAACTGTATGTTAGAGGAAGCATTGAAGGTGATTGAAGAATATGCAGACTACTATCTAACAAAGGATGGATTGTATTTTAAAATGTATAGATGTTCTAGAGCACCCTCACTCCTGCCAAAATATGCCACTAACTATATAGTCCACAAAGAGGCAGTCAGACAAGTCTTTCTAGATGGCATAGGGAGTTTTTTGTTTGAACATAAGAAAGCAGCTTACCCTCCTTTACCATTCAGGTTGGGAAGCTATAAATTTACAAGGGTGAAGAAAGCTGAGGAATTTGTGGAGGAATTGGGGAAATTCTATTTTGGGGAGATAAATTTCCACAGGAATGATTCCCGGAACAAAGTGGCAGAGCACTGCGGGGAAGCAAATATACACTTTGAATACACAAGCCACTGATATCGAGAGGAGTCCATTTTCCGCAATGCACAAAATATGACGGCTTTGAGAAGAAGGTTTAAAAAGAAAATCACCACCAAAGACGGCAAAGGACAGGATGAGCAAGAAAAAGCAGAAGAGGAAGAAACTAGAAAAAGAAATGAATATGATAGGAGACTAGCACAGGAAGCCGAAAACTGGCTCAAAGGTGAAGAGGAAGAAAAAAGAAGAGTTGAACAAAAAGCAGCTAGAAAGGCAAGAGAAGCTACCTAGAGTGAAGAGGAGGAAAAGAAAAGAAAGATGGATGAGGAACTCAAGAAACAGGAAGCAGAAAGGCTAAAGCTGACAGGGACAGTGACAGAGCAATCAGCTTCCAACCCTATAGACAGTCAAGCTCATGACTTGGGGAACCCTGATATTCAAGATCCTGAGGCAACTGCTGGAAACACAACAGGACAGGCTATGGTCCCCACCCTTAGGCTAATCCCTTTTGAGCTGAAGAAATGGGAGGAGGTACCGGATTTCAGCACTATCTTTTATGATAAGGAAAAATAAGAATAGTGAAGAGGACCGAGAGAAAGGTCGAGACTGGGGGCAGTCCGGTAAAATGATAAATGATACAACTGTAGTATATGGGACAGACAAGGACCCCATATTCACTATCAGAGCTGGGACTGCATTGATCCATGCTTCTGAGGACAATGTAGATCGGATGATGACTGATCTTGAACAGTCAAAGAAGTCTATTGCCCAGCTGAAAGATACCCTGAGAAATGAGAGAAAGGAAAATAATAGATTGAAAAAAAAGTTTGAAGACATACAACAGGAAATAAAGTCTTCAAAAGTTGATCTCCAGTTCCTCCAAGTTGAGAAGACATCTATGGAGGCCGCCCAAGGAAGTCTGGAGAAAGTGCAACAGGAATATCAAGAGTTAAGAACGGAAAAAGAGCAGCTGCTAGGTAAGATAGGGGAATTGGAGCTACAGAAGGCTACGTTGGAGGAATCTGAACGGCAATCTCAGGGGCAGACTATAGAGCTGAGAAAACAGGTTGCCTCATTGACAGCAGCTCTAGAAGAGGCTCGGGAACAGCAGGTCAGTCTTCAGCCTTTCAAGGAACATGTTTTGACACAGAGGAGCAAGATGCACCAGCTACAAGTAGGCATAGAGAAAGAAAGGTGCAAGATCTTGCAGGTAGATAATTGGCTAGAAGAGATTTTGGAAACCTCTTCTTATTTTGTAGACAGATCGCATGACATCTTAGAAGTCCTAACAGGAAGGATGGCGAGGTTGGAAGCGAATGAAGAAACCCCTGCAGATCTACCATCAAAAGATCAACAAGCCCTAAGGCAAGATTATGATTTGCTGGAGTTTGCTATAAACACAGCCGAAGAATTCAAGAAGGCCGTCAAGAAGACAAAGGGGGCTTGTGCAGAATTTTTTAGGAGACTTTTGATCACTTATAATCGCTGCCAGGTTGAGGATGAACAGAGAATGGATACCTTTCTAGACCATAGCCTGTTTTTGGAGATGTTGCAAAGGAGATATCAGGAAGATGAACAAAGGATCCAGCACATCAAAGCCTTAGATGAGCAAACCCTAAGGAATGAAGTAACTCATTCCGCGGTTAGTGTGCAGTTGCTTGAAGACCAACTTCGCCTGAGTGCAGCCAAAATAGAAGTAATAAGAAATCAGGCTGCTAAATTCAAAATAAATATTCGTTTCTTAGAACCCTCCAAGTTCGAAAGCATTGCCTCAGAGGCTTCAGCATGGGAGAAGTTTTTGAATAGTCAAGCAGGACCCTCCTCATGAGCATTTTATTCATTTTATTGAAATATATTATAAATTTTGTAAACACTTAATGAAAGAGAAATATGGGAGGTGAAGAGTTGGGGAGGCCCAAAAGTCATTCGTGGGCAGCCCAACAGTTTTGTTCTTTTGTATAAATATAGAAGATTTAGATGAGAGAATGGACTTTTTCCCAGTTAGATTGGTGAAAACATATTGTAGGAAGAAATATTTCCTTTTGCAATAGATAATTACAGTTTGCCTGTTGGAGAAAGCTTGGTGGAATGTTCAAATGTTATGCTATGGATTTGTTGAAGAGGAACTATTTCGTTTTCAGTTTTTTGTCCATTAACTGTGAGATCGTTCTAACTCTTTAAACCTAAGTTCTCGTATGAATGATCTATGGCTTATTTTATGAAAATTTCCACTACGAGTAATGAATGTTGTTCATAAACAATTAGCTATCTAGTTGTTCAAATATCTTTAAATGTTCATGTGTTTTGAAAGAAGTATCAGCTATCTATGATTTTTCATAATGCATGCACAAAATACATTACTCATTAATAAGTTATAATCTTGCTCCCTAGGGATAGGTTAGGAAGTTAGATTTAATTCATTGTTGTGTGTGATTTAGATGCAAGAGAGTCTAAGACGAGAGGTAAGAACCTGCGCATCACATTGTGACCACTCCTTGCATTCTCAATCAATCTACATTTTTAGATAGACACTTGCATGTCATACTTAAAGTCAAAAATACAAAAATATACACGATGGACCGGGCCGCAACCGGTAAAACATTTTATTTGTGTTACTTGACCTACGGTAGCCGGACCGCAAACCGGACGGATTCCCTACGCCAAATAGTCACGGGCTAGTTGGAAACGTTGAATGAGGAGAATCCCTTGCTGTTGTTGCCTGCGAATTTTCAAGCCTCAACAATGCCATACAATGGTTAGGGTAAATTAAGAGGTGTCACTTAAAAATGACAGGTTGTTAAAATTGTCTTAGAAAATTGTGTGAATCATTGCCAATATTTGGGAGCATTGTTAGGAGTGTTAGTGAGAGTCTCTCTTAAACTATTTTCAACAAATAAAAGAAAGAATTTGTTCCACCTCTTAATCCTTTAAATTTAAACTACTAGATAATGTACATTATAAGCTTCAATGGTCCCAAAACATAAAAATTCAATTTAATGGTTTGAAGTGATCCTTTTGTGTGTTTAGAAATGCTTCTATCCTCCTGCATTCTTGTGTAAATTGCAAGTTGGCATAGTTGTCTTATCTTATCTCCATCAATCATCATTTGGTGCAGAGTTACAAATTGAAAACCTACAAGATAGAATGTGTTTGTAATCATTAGGTCTTAGTAAATTAGTGGTACTTATGAATCTAGTGTTTAAGGATTTTTTTGGTGAAATGGTGTCAGAGTTTATCAAATGTTATGGGATGAATTTGTGAAAAAAGTAGGTAAATCTAGTTGAAATTTAAAACGAGATGCCAATATCTAACAAAGGAAAAGTAGCTAGATGATGTTACCTAAGATCCAATGGCTTGAAGACATAAGACATACATGGAAAACAACAGACTAGAGGGTACAAAAAGCTCAATCTCCATAAAATAAGGCTATCTCGATTAGTATAGGACATAAAGGAGCTCCAATTTATCATAAAGGAGCATTGAGCAAAATAATGATATTCATGGCTCTAAAACAAACATTTGTTAATTTGCAAACAAGTAACCTTATGATTAGCTCAACCAAAGGAATGAGTTCTATAACTTGTACCACCAAAATGGTTGAAAGTTGTAGCACTTTGAGTTGATTTTGCGAATCATGCTACTTATCAAGACAAGGAACTAGGTCAAGAACTTGATGATAGAGTACAAAAGTCATTACTCCCTATGAGAGAAAAATAGTTAATTAGAGCATGGTGGAGATCAATGGGAAAAGGATCCACACTTGTGTTCAAATGAAGCCTACTAGTTTGAGGACGATGTTTAATGGAAGATAAATGGCATTTCCTTTCATGTAGCCATCCCGTACTAGAAAATGTTGGAGGCAAACTGTGTTACACAACAATATGTGGCATGTACAAAGGACTTGATAATTCGTCATACTATCATATAGATTTAGTTTATGGGTGATTGACTTATTTATTTGCAAAACCATGCTATGCCCCCATTGTATGGAAGAAACCAATAAGGTTTGTGACGGATTGACCAATATAACTACACAAGTTGGGTCAATGCTAGATATATGGAGTATTGAATCGGTTTGTGAAAGATACAACCAGGGTTGATACTAGTGTGCCGAGCACAATGGTTTGATCAATGGTTGGCTAAATATCTGCGCAAGAAGCTAATGGATATTGTCTTCAAGGGGAATGTTACAAAGCTCCAACAAATATTAACTGTCAGTAGTTAAAAGAGTAGAGATGCAAGTGACATATGAATGTTCCCTTAGAAAAGCATGGGTAGAGTGGCTAGCTACCCATGTATCTCGGGTATGTCCAAAGCTGTTAGTTACCCTAATGCATAGTATGAATTTAAAATTTACAAAGTGCAATACATCATGTATCTAGATTTAGAAGTCTACATGCCCTACCTTCCACTTAAAATAGTACAATGTAAGCATATGTGGTGGACATGTTCACCACAAACACAGCAATTAGGAACAAAAAAGGACTTTGTGTAAGCAAGCAAACCAATATGATGTCCAGAGGCCAGCAAATTGCTAGTCAAACGAATGTCAAACAAGAAGTTGCAACGAGACAATATGGTCAATGCCTAATGATTAAAATGTCATTCTCTTAAATGATGTGAGAACTGTGCAAAATATATAATTTCAAGGTCACTCTGATATCTGTACAGTTCCATCTCAACCTCAGTTGACTCTACTCTATATTTGATAGTGATTAACAATGCAATGGTCCTAACACAAATTAGCCAGTAATCAGCAATCCCATAATTAATGTACATATGTTGAATCACACCAATCAGACACATATATGTTCCCCATATGTTTAGAGGAAGAAGGAAATGCCCAAAAAATAAAGTTTCCATGAACAAGCCTAACCAAGCATCTGATTTATTAAGAGACTGTATATAAAGGGGTAAATTTCAATTCAAAATAAAATATTGCATTGGCAGCATTTGAGATTAGAGGGAGAAGGAAATGCCCAAAAAATAAAGTTTCCATGAACAAGTCTAAGCAAGCATCCAATTTATTAAAGCCTGTTATAAAGGGGTAAATTTCAACTCAAAATAAAAATTGCATTGGCGGCATTAGAAATTCATCTGATTCTAAACCCCAACCTCCAAATCAAGAGTACATGGATAAGAATCTCGTAAGTATGGCAACTTGAATAATTGCAAATGATCTTAGTATTTCAAATTTGACATAATTAACAAAATCCTTACAAAATGCTGCTGAGTTTTACTCTTCGGTATCCCAATTTGATCAAGAGCAAATATTTTAAATGGTCCCTTTTCTGACTGAATAACATTAAATGATTCCACTATTGGTGACTTAAAGTTACTAGTCCAGTTTCATTTTTCATGTGAGTAAAGATATAGTTTACCACCAGGAATAGACCAAGGCCAAAATTTTAGATATTCTGAACACCAAAAGTCTACAAACTGCATAGGTGGCATATAAAAAAAAATCTGCCATAAGAGAGATGGCCAGATCTGCTATGGCACAGAATTTTGCAAAGGAAACAAAGAAAGGTTCAGCATCTGGATGATTTTTTAATCAATATTACACTCACTTTCCAATATCCACGGTTTTTAATGCATTAATGACAGATTTTGTATGATCAAATTAAGTTATTAACATATACATGATAGCCGTTTAAGTGATAGAAAATGATACGATGGACATATCAGTCCTTATTTTCAGAACATGCTAAAATCTCAATCATGAAAGAAACTTATCTTGTAACTAATCCTCAAAGCTGGAAGATTTTGCCTAATGCCCGAGGAACACTTGGCATGTAAATCATTATTCAAATTAATCAGTGTACAAAAATACAATAGATGGGTTCCAGCAAATAAAAAGACATTTATACCAATACTATTATACTACCTTTGGCTATCATTTCTTCTAGGTCAAAATATATCTGGCTTTTCTTATAGTGTAATTGACGCTGGTGACATCTGGTAACTAGAACTTCTGATGATAAACAGTACAGTTTCAAGCAACATAGCAGACACCAATCCACAAATTCCTCCTGCAGCATTCTGTACAACTCTTACCAGTTAGTAACCAATATTCAGTCAGATTCAAAATTTTGTTCATGTGATGACTTTTCTTGGAAAAAATGTCTAATCTCACGTTTCTACTTCAACCAGTAAGATTGACAACACAAGAAAATGAGATATTGAGCAAGTTGATCCAAGAAATATAGAAAGAATATCCACATCATATATTACCATGACTGGGTTGTGTCCAAACAAAGCTCGGAATGTCGTATACCCAACCAAGTAGCCAGTGAACATTATTACAATAACATGTAAACCTGCAAAATACAACTGGATTAAGGGTTGCCACAATATATGAAATCAAAAAACCAATTTTAAGCTTCACATTAAACAATCATAACTTTTGAAAGCCTGTGAACAATAGAATGGTATCTGGCAAAAGGTGAAGCATCAAGTAAGCTTCTAATACAACTCCAAAGGTAGTATAAGTGAATAAAAACAAGCATAAAAGTTGTGCAAGGTCAAAAAGCAGAGAATTGTTCCTCAAACAACATGAGAAAAAGAAAAGCCAAATGGTTAAAAAGCTTGACAATATATTAAAAGATAGTCATCAATGCTATTTCATTGCACTCAAAAACAAGTTGGTGATAGAATTTGTTGGAGTAGTACTCTGCCTTTATCTGATCCAATGCCAAACTAATCTCTGATAGATGCTACGATCAGCTGGAAGAAGGAAGTAATAACTCAAGAACTAGCAATCTGCTTAGTTCTACTTAGCAGTTTAAGGTTCATATCTCTCATTAGTTGGTAATCATTCTAGCACTATGTCAATTACTCATCAGTCTCCTTTTGTGCTGAAATAGTTCCCACCCAAACAATGTTGCACACAATTACTCCACCCAGGTTGCACAATTTAGAAAGACAAGAACACAGTTAGTTATAAGGTGTGTGTGAATGTGACATTCATGACTGACTCACACACATGAATGCAATGTAATCCCTGAAAATGTACTCAACACAAGGCTCATATTATTAAGTGTTGGGGACTATCTTTACCCATGAAATGACACTCTATGACTCTATATTAGAACGTATCAATTCACCAACATGTCATGTACTTAAAGCACATATGATCAATAATGACACATGCACTAATTACCTCGAGCAATGTAATTACTACATGACCCTTGTTGGACACAATGGCCACACTGAAAGGGGGGGTTAATCAGTGTGAGAACAATTTAAACCTTTTTACTTTCAATTTAATGAATCAGAGTATATCAAGCATTATGTTATCAATTACATCATCACATGCATCAGCCAACTCTACCATGAGTCATAAGCACAATCATCACATCAAAAGAGACACAAGAATATATGTAATTTTGATATTTATTTATGGTAATGAAAAACTACAATCTTCTCGATTACAATCAGCACCAACTGATGAAAAGGGCACCGACGCTTGTAACAAGACCCAGCATGGTTTTCTTAGCTCCAACTAAGAAGGGTTTGAGGAGTCCAATCCTCATGTGTGCAATATTCCACTTGCAAGCTTGATGCCAATCTTTGATTGTCATCAATCTGCTGCTCAACCATCTCTGTTCATCAACCTCTGCTTGTCAATCAGCTCATCAAAACTGTTGGTCAAGCACTACTCATCACTCTGTTGGTCAATCACTCTCTACTTGCTCAATTTGGTCATTAACACCTACTCTTCATCAACACTGCTGCTCAAAAGTCTACTAATAGTCCTCATGCCAAGTCATCAAGGGATTGGTTCATCTAGGTCTACTCATGTCTTCATCACAGTCATCATTAAGAGTATCAGCATCATAAGTTATACATCATCATTTCATGAAGTGTCAATAGGTATGCATATATCACTCACTATATGTATGTTGTAGATGACCTAGTTGATCATCACAATTGAGTATCAATCATGTACAAGTATGCAACATTATCATCATTAGGGTCTTATACAATCAGAGCTTAAAGATCACTATGTATAGATACTTTAGAAGACCTTATTCCATCATATCATAGTATGCAATGAACTTATCATGTTTTCATTGTACATTTATCGTTGTGTTATCACCTATGTTGCACTTAGGGGATTTCCAGTGAGCCGCCAGAGTATTTGAACAAGTCAATTGTTCATTGTCAGTGATCTGAAGTTCTGTGGTTACATCAGGACCAGTTGTGGTCCGTTTTTTTTTAAAAATGCATGTTCATACCCCTTGGGGGCGTTGTAATAAATTCTCTCACACGGAAAACTTTTTGTAAAGGACTTGGCTATCAATCCGATTATTCCAATGCGTTTTTTTCCTTGTCAATTATGCAATGTTGAATAAGCAATGTATAATTTTCAAGTTTATCACCGCTCCTCCAAAGCTAGAATTTTCATCTTGGTGGTTAGGCCTTAGGAGGTTATTAAAGTTCATGCGTAGATGTATATAAGCGTGTTCAACATCGGTGTTGAGTCGTATGGACATGTACTAGGTCCCCTAGAGTTTTGTCTGATTGCGAGAAAAGAAAAGAAAAAATTCCGTTTTTAAGCCATTTTTTAATGGTTTAAATGAAAAAATTCAAAATGTAAAAACAATGTGATCCGGAGTCCGTTTTTGGCGTGTTTGGGCTCGTTTTCAAGCTCATAACGCCTCCATTACCTCAACACCCACTTTTCTCATGCTCGGGGTGACTAAATTGTCCTGTATGGTGTTNCGACGAAGTGTCAAAAAGTTGCTAAATTTTGACAAACTGCACCGAAGTCAAAAAAAAAAAAAAAAGTCAAAAATCATTATTTTAAGGTGAGGAAATGACATGGCAATTGGTCCCATGGTCATGCGCTTCTTTTCCATGTGAAGGCAAATTTAAACTTTGGTTATAAGTCATGCTAATGAAAGGTTTTAAGAGGGGGATGACGTCACTACTAAGAGTTCATGCCAATACCAAGCAAACTAGCAAATGGATAAGGGTGGATCCCTCTCCATTTCATGGGTTTTAAAAGATTTGGTTATGTGGTAGGGTAGTATATTATATGCACACAAACTTTGGTTAAAAGTGGAGGTAACGAATGGTGTGAATAAGGGATGACGTCAACCATCATGCTATCACGCTAACCCAAAGATAAGTCTCGACTATGTATTCAAGGGTGGACCCCTCTCCATTTTTGGTAATTAAAACCTTGGTTATGTTTTGTGTTATATTGTATGATTGAAATGAAGAGGAGATTGCGCATGGGTTGGTAGAGATGGTGCATGAGGAGATGCGGCATGGGTTGGAGAGGTGGCGCTTTAACACTCCACTTCAACCCAATCAACACTCCACTTCATCTCAGGTGAACTCATGTCCACTCCAGTTGGTTGGTGCAACCCTGGCGGTTTGTAAACTCTATAAAAGCGAGGCCTTCTTCCTCATTCAAGGACGGAAGCAAGGGACCTCTACTCATATGATTGTAATTGTTTATCTTTGTTATGAATAAAGTTGAGTCTTTGGCGGACAATCTGCTGGTGCAAGAATTTTCATGGTGAATGCTTGGCTTATAATCGAGGTGATATCTGTGTAGCTTCGTTATTGTTTATGCAAGTTTCATTATCTAGCTTAGAAGATTATATTCTAATCCATAGAGTAGGCATTTGAAGGTTCAATTTGCTTACTTATGTGTAGTTATATAGGATCTAAGAGTTGCATTTTGTAGTAGGTTATATTTGTGCACTTTTGTTCTTGTTTAATTTACCATACTAGATCTAATCACTTGCTTAAAGGTTTTTGTAGCTTTGTAGATCACCAAAAGTGAAGTAGAGATCGGAGCTCGGTTGCATCTTAACTTTATTCACTATATTTTTATGAATCTAACGTTTCTTGTTCCACGGGCTCTCTCCTTTCTCAAATTTGTTCAAGCTTGGGCTTGAGATCTTCCTTCTTCATCCTCAAAACTTCAAACTATTTCTTTCCAGTTACTTTTTTGCTTCATAACAAGTAGATCTAAGATTTAAAGTTTATCATTTTATCTCTTGTTATATAGATCTAAGAAATTTTGCAAGTTTACTTTATTAAAAGCTCAGATCTAGCCTTTTAGCTTTAGTACTTGACGTAGTATATTTTTCCCATTTTTACAAGTACTTAAGTAGTGTATTTTTTATGTGTTTTTAAAAGCATTAACCCACTAACTTTGCTTCATTCGCTTGTTGGTTTTTAGCAGGTCGGAGGAAAAAGAGAGGGAGGTGCTGCCGAAAAAATTGAGTTTTCTGCCATCTGAAGCACCCACGATCCATCTACCTTCCCTCTCCTCCATTCATTTTCTTCCCAACACTTGTAAAGCCTCTTCTAACCCATTTTTCAAGGGCCAAAAGAGGGTTTTCCTTTTTAAGCATTATTGTAACTAATTTGAATAAAGAGCAAGTGGGATTACGACTCCCACACCCCTCTCCCCCCATTTGGGGGAAGCCCATATCTATACTTGAAGTGGTGTGATTGTTTTCTGTAAGTTAGCTTTAGTCATTCTAGATCAATAATCGTTTCTTTCAAGTTTATAATTTATTTTAAAGCAACCAAATACTTACCCAACCTTGCTTTCCCGAATACGGCATCCAAGCCGGAAAGAGATTCTTGGCTATAGTAATTAGAAAAACTCATATTTTTTGCATGTTTACTTTATTGCAACACAAGCACACAATTCGTCCTTGAAGGGCTGTGTAGATTAGTACTTTCGCTACTTTTTAAATCGAAACAAACATTTGCCTCCACCGTGTATGCTCTACCCCTCACGGCTTAGTTTGACACTTGGGGATATCAAAAGCAATATTGTGCATTCATTAATCCCTCAGATCTAATTAATCAATTCACATTAATAAAATTTACAACCCTCAAACATTACGAAAATCCGACGTAACGAACCTGAGGAACAGTGGGCAAATTCTTCGAGGAAAGCGAGAACAACTAGAAAGTGACCGTGGGGTCCCGTTAGGCTACATCCTTGTTGGTGTAGTGATGAACCCCCCCCCCCCCCCGAACTCCATCTAGCCCACAATTTTTGTGCGGAGCCACTTTGCTCAGAATCCGGACATATTCCCAGTACCTCACAGTATATCGGGAATCTCATTTCCCCTTAACTCACTCATCATTGAGTAAGATTAAAATTGACAAAGTACACTACAAAACATTTCTCATTTTCAGCAGCAGTTATTTTACTTTGACTCCATTTTGACACTGGTTTATATTGTATCAATCTTTTATTCTGCTTCATTCAAATCTATTATGAATGTCAATTTATGTTGCTGAGTTATATTATTTCAATTTTTGCAGTCCTTGATTTAAATATTATTTAATTCTAAAACAACTCATAACAACCATTTCATCCATAACTAATAAACTTCAAGAGCCTTAGAAACTCTTTCGTAGGTACTACCCCCCTTGGCTCCGTTAGGAGTGGCCTAAACAAAGGAGTCAAGAGCAGGTGACAGTACCTGACTCGAAACTTACCCCCAAGGACACACCAAGCAGCTTGAAGATTTTTGTTGCGTTCCCCCCTAGGTGTGTGTAAGGCGGAAACACACTGTAAGTACTTCACTGTACTTATGCATCTTTATTACTTCACTTGTTCATTCAATGTATGTAGAAGATCACAACCATGTACATTCATCATTGTTCATCTACCACTGCATCATTATTATCATCCAATACATCATCTTAGTATACTATACACAAACCACTGTATATTTCACCACTCTATATACTCATTTGGTTGTGTATCAAGATAGAGTATGTATCATAGTCATATCATCATAGTGTTCATCATATAATCATAGTTTGCTTGCATCATACAGTATATATCTTAGAAGTCTCGTTGTCTCCTTTCACACAACTGGGGGTGAACGTGGTGGAAATCTTCAAGCCACTCGATGTGTCCTTGGGGGCAAGTCTCGAGTCAAGGTTGTCACCTTGTTCTTGACCCCTCCGTTTAGGCCAACTCCTAACGAAGCCAAGGGGGGTAGACCCTATCAATTGATAAGGTTGTTTAAGGTTTAGTGTTTATGGCGATGATTGAGTTATTTAGGAGTTTTGATAAACAAATTTAACGCAAGATATTTGCAATATTGATTAAACCACAACATAAAGATTAATACATGATAAGCAAAGCATGCGGAAACATATGATGATATCAAAGAAGAAACCAGTGCCAATAATGGGGTCCACAAATGAAATTGTTGTTGTATTGCAGAAAGAAATGTTGCAAGTGGTCTTGGTCAAATTTTCAGTTAATATGAGATGAATTGATTAAACTTAGGGGGGAAGGGGACTCCCAATATACCCGAGGGTACGGGGAGTATGTCCAAAACCCTTAACAAAAACGGCTACCCGCAAAGAATATGTAGGCTGGTTGGAATCTCTGAGACGGTGTTCAACACTACACCACAAGGGTGTAGCCTAACTATGTCTCGTCACTGACCAATTGTTCCTACTTCCTTTGGGTAATTTGCCACCGCAACGACTTAATTCGAGGCGTTGGATTTTTGCTTGGGGAGGTTTATTGAAATGTGAGAACTAATTATTCTAGTCACCCACGTTGCTTTTGATGCAGCTGACTGATCGAACGAACCGTAGCCAGTGCAGAGCATACACAACGGAGTCTCGATAATTTTTAAGGATTTTAACTTTGTGTTCTTTGTTAAAAAGAAAACCCTCCAAGAATCTCTTTCAGTCCAAATGGACCTCAATCGAGAAAGCGAGGAGGGGTTGATTTTAAATAAAAAAATAAAATAAATGAACAACTCCACGAATTTTCTAATTAGTCCTACCATGCATCTCTTTCCCCTTTTGGGTCAATCGGGAAGTCGTGGGGTAAGTAGTATTATTACTTTGAATTGAAAAATATGGAAAGCTTGTGATGACGATTCAAAGTAGAGTTGTAAAGAAAAACTACACTAACAAAAACAAAACCATGAAAAAAGTGCACCGACACAAATCCCCCCAAGGGGATGGGGAGTGGGCTCCCTCTGAAGGAGCCTACTCCAAAAATTTTATTATGGTCTTTACAATGCTTGAGATGAATGTCGATGGTCCTTATAGATCTAGATCCAAAAGCTTACAAGTTTTTAGAAAAAGACAAGATCAAGAATGGTGCTCCGAGAGATCTTTGAACAATGAAGATCCTTGGTTTTCCAGCAGCACTTCTCCTTGTCCTGGTGATAAAAATGAAAAACCAACCACCTATAATGCACCAAATGTGCCAAATAAAGCATTAAGAACATAAAAATTTAAGTACTTAAATGATAAACAATAAGCCTAAGTACTTAATCAATGTAGATCTACTTAAAATAAAGCTTTAAGATTAGGATCTAGCAATGTACTTAAATAAATCAGCCTTTGAATAATCTTTTAAAAGAAACTAATTTACTCAAGCATTTTACAAAGTAACTGGAACCAAAGATAAGGTTTGATTTAAATTGAAGGAGAGAGAGAGAGGGAATGCTGGAAGCCTGGGAATATTTGAGTCGTGGAGTCTGCAAGTGGAAAGCCAATGGACTATGCTCTTCAAAATGTGCTTGAAAGATGGAGGAGTCAACCTATATCAACCATCCCTTCAAGCTAGATATCTGCATCAACTTAAAAATCTTGCACAAGAAAGGTTACAAGCAAATCTGCTGCCGGAAGTAGAAACTTGGAAAGCATGCAATTAAACAAAATGTACATGCGAGCTAAGAGATCTACAACCATCAAACAATAAGAGCATGAATCAAAATAGAACAATCTCTTATCCTACCGAGAGATAGCTCCCCTTGTAGGCCCATAGCAAACCAAAGAAATGTACAACGAAAAGAAGCTAATACTGGTTACCTCATAAACCATGCAATACACATCCACACACAACGATGCTCGACACAAGAGGTTTGCCTCCAAAGCTTTCTTTTATTCCATAAAATACTACGATGTTACAAGTACATAGCTCAACAGCATTTCGGTCCTCTCTGACCATGCCAAAATGAGGAAAGGAGCCCTGCTTAAATAGCAAAAATGAGACCCAGGGGGGTGCTACCAACATTGAAGAGAGAGTCCAGTTGAACTGAGCTTGAAGTGAAGAAGAAGTGAAGAGGTGAATGACACCTCTCACACTTAGCATGCGCAACATCCCAAAGGAATGGACCAAGGTCAGTATCAACACATGCTTCCAATAATAAAAGGGTGGACCCCTCACTCCCTCACATGAATGTGACGTGAAGGGAGGGTCACGTTAGTTCAAAGTTACAACTTGGTCTCCTTTTGAAACTATACCAAAGTTTGAACATATATTAAAACAATAAATAAATGGGGGGTCCACCCACTTAGCTCCTCCAATCCTCACGCTAGCTTCCATGTGAATGTTGACATCATACTCTCCATGTGATTTCTCATTTAACTCAAACAAAGTTTTAAAACAATGTTTTACCACAAACTTAAGTTGAAGAGGGTCGTAAGTTTAATGGGGGACCCATGCCATGTCACTCCATTTACTTATTTTTTTAATTTTTCACTTTTTCAAACTTTGACTATGGTGCCAATTTGCCGAAATTTAGCATTAAAATGCTCTTCTGATGCATCTTTAGCTGAATAATGCTTCACAGGGTGTTCCAGTTGCTCGACTGATGTGGAAAGTGGTCCCTTGGGTAAAGTGGACGCTCTGAGTGTGAAAATGAGTGTTCCCACGTCAAAAACAAACTCTGTACCTGACTTTTATTACACTTTGAATTTTTTTGATTAAACCATTAAAAAATGGCCTATTTTGCCGAAGAAAAAAAATTCTCAGAAACTGACGAAACTCTAGGGGAACCTAGCACATGTCCATACGACTCAATTTCAATGCCTAGCATGTTAAAAAACACTGACATGAAGGCTCTAATAACCTCCTAAGGCCGAAACACCAAGACAACTACCCCAACTTTGGAGGTGTGAGTGAAAAACTCAAAAATTATTAGTCGTTTGTTCAACAACCAATAATAACCGAGGGAAAAAACACTCTGGGCTAGTCAGCTTGATGCTTAAGTCTAGGAAGCCAAGCCTTTTATAAAAAATTAAATGCTAGGACATTTTTTACAATTTCCCCAAGGGGGTATGAACATGTGTTACAAAAATTCTCGAACAAGCTCCAAGAAAAAGGTTGGCAGACTTCTGAAGTATGATCATAAAACAAGTGTACTTGTTCTACTTTGCGGGCTCGCTTGAAAAAACCACTAAGTGCAACTTAGGTGGTAACAAGTCCATCATTACCCACATCACTGTATGTGACTGTATATCACTATATATAACTGTGTATCACTGTATGTGATTGTATAGATGCCACTATATCACTCTTCTATATAGCACTGTATACATTACTGTGTATACATCACTTGTGCATGCATATACGTTATTGTACCTACTTCACTTTGCCTTCTAACACACCATTGTTCCACGTTCATCTTAGTAGCTAGGGTTTGCATCATAGTATCCAGCATGCATCATATATGTGTATAGAGTATGCATCATTATGCATGCGTCATCATCCTAGTACATCATCAGGGTATGTATCATTTCATTAAAAACATCATACAGTCTGCATTTAAAGTGATCTTACCTCAAGCTGTGGATGATCCAGACTGTTTTAACCCTAAGTGACCATCATCAAACACCAACAGAATATGAAGAATTTGAATTGTTTGTACTGCTAAAATTCAAAACTGTTCACCAAAATTCTGAGCATCAAAAGAAACTTCACCACCGAGATCACTTGCTGCAATAAATTCGGACTATTTATACTGCAATTTCGGGACTGGTGTATAGTGTGAACTGTGGAAACCCTCTAGCCTCAATCAACTCCTCGGATCTGTTGTTCAATGCTGGTAAAGAAGACATACCGCAAGACTAGTCTGAGATTGGACTGTCACATCAAAAGGAAGATAGAAAATAACTTGTTGTTGCTCCTAAACAGTCATCCACGAGTTAACCTCAGCGACAAAGAGTAAAAACTCAAGAAGAAATTACCAAGATACTGCTCCTGCTGCTCACCCGAATTTTACCTCAGTCACTTGCCCTTAGCTAGCGAGCTTCTTTCTTTCCTCATCGTTGGTTATGTTTGGAATGAGGAGTGTGTTTATATACACTTTCATACGTTGACATGCCCTTGAATTAGGGTCGGCTTCAAGGATAAAGAAGGTAAGTATTTTAATTTTTTAATTTGAAGTTGAGATTTATTTTTATTTAAATCAACCTTCCAATTATGTTGCAAGTCACACAACCACTCCTTACCATAAGAGTGTCATTAAGCCATTAGGGCTTATTGCAAGTATTTTTATTTGTTGTTACCCCACACTTCTTCAATCATCAAGGTCACCACAAGCCATGTCATCATCCAAGTGCCATCATACCACAATGTATGTGGGTGCCAACATCTTCAATGTGTCATCATGTCCTAGGGTTTGTACCATGACATGTATGACTATCAGCATTATGTGTGTGTGGGTCCCCAATCAACCTATATGACCATCTCACCACATCAAGTGCAAGTAATGGGCTCCAAGGTCTTTATCAAGGGTTCCAAGTCTTCATGGGCTTCTTCATCATACCAAGGGCATGTTCATGGGTTCCATAGCACGTTAAAGACCATACAAGGTCATCATCATCATACAAGAGCTCCTTGACCCCAACAAGGGTTGCAAGGTCATCGCCAACACAAAAGGGCCCCATCATGCATTCCTTCAAGTGATAGGGGTACAAGGACATCGTGATCAAGACAAGAGGGCTTCATGGACTTCTTCAACTACCTCAACCACCCCAAGAGACCTCCAAGGGTCAATATCCATAATGACATCACCTGTGGTGATGCCAGACCGTCTCCTAGGGTACCATGACACCCTCAGAGCATGAATGACCACATAATGGATCATTAATGCTTCTCCAACCCATCTAGGGATTATGCATCATCTACTAGGGCTTTGCCACCATCTTCAGGATCTTCAACATCATCACCTCGGCCTTCAGCATCATCAACAAGGTGGTGGCTCCAAGATCCATCCTTGTGGATACAGAGACCTTATCAACTGGGTACAAGGTGCTTCAAAGCACAAACCAAGTCTGTGTGGGCTCCAAGACACTGGATGTGAGGGTACTGGGATCATCCATACCTGTGCACTTCAAGTGGGACTTGGTGGCATCAATGACTTAGTACAGAGAGGCACCCTGAAGCTTCAATACATCCGTATAGATGAACAGATTGCAGACATTTTGACCAAGCCTCTGACATCAACAAAGTTTGCGTACTTTCATGACAAGCTTGGTATGGTATAGAATACCTCTCTCGCTAAAAGGGAGTGTTGATTTTTCCTAAGCAGAATCGAGAGCCATTCTCTTGGAGAACGGAGGCACCTAGTCAATTACCACGAATTTGAACCAGTCTAGAACTGGGGGACTCAGCCTAGGGCTGAGAGCCATTCTTTGAATGGAGGCACCTGGTCAGTTACTAGGAAATTGACCCAGTCTAGGACTGGGGGTCTCAACCTAGAGTTAAGGACCATTCACTGAATGGAGGCACCTGGTTAGTTACCAGGAATTTGAACCAGTCTAGGACTGGGGGACTCAGCCTGGGGTTGAGGGCCATTCTCCAGAAGAATGGAGGCACTTGGTCAGTTACCAAGTATTTGGCATTGAGTCATTTGATGCGTCCAAGGGCTGAGGCACCTGGTCAGTTACCAGGTCATCACCATAAGCCCTAGACCGGGTCTGGGAACGTGGTGCACTCCTCTCCTTGGTCTATGGGCTATGAGACCTTCTCCACAGACTAGCTACCTCTGGTTGAGAGACCTAGCACCTGATCTTGGTGGCACGAGGAGATCAAGTTAAAGCATTTAGTAATTCTCCTTATTTATGAAGATGTACTTTGAGTGGGCATGAAGTACCCTAGAGACCACTTGCTTTGACCACAAAATACTTGGAGGACCATCTAACCCTAAGTCTTGGACCATGAGAAAGACCAAGTGGCACAAGTCAAAATACAAGAAGACCTTTGTACCACAAAAAAATTAAAGTCAAAAGCGTCAAAGATAAAAAAGATTCAAACCCTAATGTCAACTCCTATTTATGTGGGACCAACTCAAATGTTTGAAAGCCTATAAATAAATGTCACTTGCAATTCATTTGACACACAACATGATCACTTGACTGCTCCTTCATGGACTGAGGTAACTATTGACTGAGATTATTCGTTGCTTTTGAGAGGAGACTTTTGTGGCTGAGTCTTTCTTTATCTCTTTTCCTTGTCCTAGTGTAGCGGCATAGTTCACTAGGGTTTCTCCTTCCACTGATTAAAGTCCACAGTGATGTTCACGGCAGCAGTTAACTGTAATTTTGGGCAGCAGTTGACTGTATTTTCGGGAAGCAGTTTAACTGGATTTTCAGGCAGCAGTCAACTGTAATTTCAGGCAACAATTAACTGTATTCTCGGGCAGCAGTTTAACTGTATTTTCGGCAGCAGTCAACTGTAATTTCAGGCAATGTCAAAGCCCCTGTCTGGCGGTCTACCTGTTGGAAGGTCCTGAAATACCTTTTTGTGCTTCTGTAATAAGGCCTGAATATCACCTGGGTGTTGTGTGTTGTTCTCTAGAGGTTTCCTAAAGGTGACAAAACATTCTGCAGCCCATTCTATGTCATCCTGTCTGAGTACTGCCTCCATTCTCTGTGAAGAGACCGGTTTTGGGGGATAAGTGTTCATGCCCCTCAAAACTACCCGTTTTCCGTCTAGCCACTGGAATTCCATTTCCATTGCTCAGTAGTCTGTAGTATATTTCCCTATTGAATAAAGCCATTGAACACCTAATACCAATGTTACAAATATCGTGTCGGCGAATATATCGTCGAGGGTCCAAAAAGATATTATCGGATTTATCGACGAAAATGTCGGCAAACATCGGCAATATATCAGCAATGTAAAAAAATACAAAAATATTTTTTTTTCAATTTTGTAAACATCTAAAGCAACAAGAACATCAAATAAACACATTGCTGCATGAATATGGAAATAAAACCGATATATAAGATGTATAAGAGGTCTAGTGATACATCACTCATAAAAAATGAATCGTGTTACTACATTTTTAAAGTTAAATTGTCAATCATTGTATGCTGTAAAAAATTAAAATTTACTAAACTATAAAATTTAAATTACTAAATTTTAATGAAAATTTTACTAAACTGTAAATTACTAAATTTTAATTTAAAGTTAAATGTTTTAAAATTTAAAATTTTAAATGTTTTAAGTTTAAACTTTATACTGTTTTAAATTTAAATTTAAATGTTTTAAAATTTAGATTTAACTTTTAAATATATTGTATTTAAATTTTAATCTATATTGTAATTATATATTATATAATATATAATATATAATATATATAATATGAAATATATATTATATATTATATATTATATATATTTCATATATATAATATGAAATATATATTATATATTATATATTATATATATTTCATATTATATATAATATGAAATATATATAATATATAATATATATTTCATATTATATATATTATATATTATATAATATATAATTACAATATAGATTAAAATTTTAATACAATATATTTAAAAGTTAAATCTAAATATATATTATATATTATAACTTTATGGTTTAAAGTTTTAAACTTTAGTAACCCGACACCCACAGTCCACACTGCACAGTCGGGACTCGGCTTCGGCTCCACCGGTGACCGGCACAGGCATATATCCACACCGCACGGACATATATTTCTTACTGACCGGCTTCGGCTCCACTGGTGACCGGCACGGGCACTGCACAGTGCACAGTCCACCAGCACCCACACGAGCCACAGTCTGGAGTTGGACTCTGCTCCGTCGGCAATGAAATGAAATAACACAAAAAAAACAAAAGCATTTTAACCCTTTATTCGCCCTAGCCGCAAAAGTAAAAGTCGACTCGCGATTTTTTCCAAGACATCACGTTAACATCGCGATTTTTCCAAACAATTATCGTCGTAAAAATCATGGCAATGTTTGGTGATAATATCGTCGGCAAGGAGACATCGCGATATCTTGCGATATAGGCGATAAATCGCCGATTTTTGTAACACTGCCTAATACTACATGAGTATCTGCCACATCTACTACATAAAATGAATCTGTCATCTGGTAGTTGCCTAATGTGACATTCAATTTTGGAATCCAATAATTGCACTCCATGCTGGAGTTCCCGTCTACCGCTAATAAAAATCCTTCTAACTTCTCTATCTGAATACCTCTCTTGGCTACCCAAGCAGAGTCAATGAAACTGTGGGTTGCTCCCCCATCAATCAATACTCCCACTATGTGGCCCTGTACTACTCCTCTGACCCTGAGAGTATGGAAACTCGATACTCCAGATAACGTAGCAATGACTCCCTCTGGTGTATCACCCTGGAATGATTCTTCCTTTGATGCACGTAGTTCTTCTGTTGCCTCTTGTTCATAGTCCTCCCCGTCACTATTCGAATACACTTCGATGTAGTGAGCCTTTGCCTTCCCTGCACACCTGTGTCCTGGCACCCATGGTTCCTGACAAGTAAAACATAATTTCTTTCGCCTCAAATCTTTCCTAATGTCCTCGTCTAACCATGTTTTCTTGGGAAAATCCTACTGGAAAAGTTTCTTGTCCTTGTCCCTAACTGGAAAGTTGGTTTTGAGAGGGAACCTGTTCTTCAGAATTGAATCTTGGAGATCTCTGACTCTGCTAATGGCATCCTGTAGAGTGGGGGATTTGTAGGCTTTCACCCATCCCCGTAGTGGCTCTGTCAAGGCCTCAGTGAACAACATCGTCAACCTACTCTCTGACACATCTGTTACCATGACCGCTATCCTTTGGAATTCTGAGATGAAGGCTTCTACGCTACCTGTCTGTTTGAGTTGATCCAACTCTCTGAAATGTATCTCTAGATCCTTCCTGTCGAACCTCTCCATGAGTTTCTGAGTGAACTCACCATAGGAGTAAATAGTGTTGTGACCCAATGTCACTAATCCGTGGTACCACCACTCATGAGCCTCTCCGTCTAGGTGGAGTGTAGCCAATTTAATAGCATCTGCAGCAGAAACTTTCCGAAAGTTGTCTCCTCACTTAGGAAAGTGGGAGAGGTGTGACCTTGGGGGCAAGCACAGAGCTAGATACTGTCACCTACTCCTAGCTCCTTCGTTTAGGCTAAATCCTAACGAAGCCAAGGGGGGTAGTCCCTACAAAAGAGTTTTCTAAGGCTCTTAAGTTGTTTAAATATTTTAAATGGTTACGGATACGGATGGGTGTTGTTTAGGAGTTATTATGATGAAATATGTTTGTTTATTATGAATTCTAAACACAAGACAAAGCAATCAACGTTGCTATCGCAAGAATTAGAAGATAGACAATAATTTGAGAACTCACGAAATGCTAAAGCATTCACAAATATAAACGTTTAATCAAAACAGCCAATGGACAAATGGCCCAGATTATCAACAGTGCGTAAAAGAAAGAACCAGTGCCTATGGAGTCAACTTATCAGAGATGCTTCGAGCGTAAAGATGATGTGAATCTCAAAATGATGCCAGTGAATGTTTATTGCGCTTAATCTTGGTTAATTTTAACAATTTTAGATGATCTTGCTTATGGTTTCAGCGAAAGGTTTTCAATAGCCGGGAAAACGTTCCAAGTTAATCCATTGGAGACATGACGGCCTGCCCAGTATCTCAGGTTGGAATCGCGAAGATTGACCAGCTAGCTGAGAATCTTAGACAACGAGTAGTTTCGGCGCCTTTACTAAGAAAAACTTAGGAAATTTTCTACAACGCCGATGCGTTGGTTATGGGTAAAAATTTTATTATGTTTTTCTTTGCGAACTTAGCAAGTCCGTTAACCGTCCTGAGTACGAGCTCAACTCGAAAGTCGGCAGAGCATACTAGGTGAAGGATAATCAACGAAGTAAATTAATTAGGGGAATGTGAGTTGCAAAATTTTATTAAGTGAATTAATTAAAACTCTCCGACAGTGAGCGCTCTTGACCTTTTCTTATGACAAAGGTTCAAGAGACTTAGCTATTCTATATGCCTAATGCAAGGAAAATGCAAATCTAACTATGCTCTCCGATAGAGAGTGCTCGACTTGGGTTATGGCAAGTTCAAGAGACTAGCAATTAATTAATTAAACACAAAAAAAATTAAAAGAACTAATCTACCCAAGAATCTCTTTCAGGTTTTTAGGCCTTAGTCGGGAGAGCATGGGGGTAAGTAAAACAAAACTAAGATAACAAAAACAACTCTCCGATAGAGAGCACTCTTGATCCACCTTATGGTGAGATTCAAGAGATTTTGATTCTTTTTAAGTTTTGCAATATTATATCAAAGAAAGAAAACAAAACTTTGAACTAAGTAAGTAATAAAATAGGAAACTTTTTCTCTTTTCTACTTCATGAAAGATAAACTTTTCAGAAATAAACTACCTTTCCCTATTCTATTCTAAGCATTTATTCTACAAGTATGCAAATATGAAAAGGGACAATACAAGCTTCCCCCAAATGGGGGAAGAGGGGTGTGGGAGCCGTAATCCCACTTGCTCTTTATTATCTTTTTAACAATGCTTTCTTTGACTCTGCCTTTGACTTTTCTTGAGAGAACAAGGTGAGAAAGGGATGGAAAGAAGAGGGAAATCTTGTCTTTTTGTGCTCTTTGCTTGCTTCTTTGTTTTCCCTTAGCCTTTGGGCTTTTCTCGATTCTTCCTAAAAGTAAGAGCTTTAAACAATTCAAACGTTATATGTTAATCAAAAATTAAAGAAATAAAACTACAAACCAACATTTAACAGAGGGGTAAAATTCTGCGGTGAAAGAGGAGGAAAGAGAGAGAAGAAAAGACTATGGAATGGGAGAGAGAAAAGGCAAAAAGAGGGCTGCAAACAGTAAAAAAGAGGGTTGTCCAAAAGGCAAAAAGAGGGTTGCAAAAAGTAAAAGAAGAGGGCTGTCCAAAAGGCAAAAAGAGGGCTGCAAAAAGTAAAAAGGAGGGTTGCAAACTAACAAAAAGAGGGCAGCGAACTACGAGAAGAAAGAGGAAAAGAGGGCAGCGAAAGGGAAAGAGGAAAAGCAAGCCAAACAAGGCAATGGAAGGGAAGCCAAAGGGTGGAAAAAAATTAAACTAGGGCTTCCTAAAGTAACCGGTAACCAAGAAAAGATAGATTCAAAATTTTAAGATGGAGCTTTGGAGTAAGATCTCCTTGTGTTTTTCCTCTTGGAAAAAAGCCCAACTCTGTAGGGCCTGAAAGACAACAATGTTAGAAGGTTCTTATGATGATGGAGATGAGATTGATGCAACTGAGCTCGCACCCTTCTCCAAACGGAAAGATCTGCTAAGACAATCAAACTCGAAACCCAGTGAGATCAAACAAAATAACTAGTATGCTATGAATATTTAAACCAAGATCAATACTTCATATAACTGAATACTTGTACTCATCTAGGTTAAGATAAACTTTGCATAATAATCCAAATTGACAACTACAAATGGAAGATCTTATGTTCTAACAATCAACTTCTAAAGCTAGTTATTTGATTCAACACATGAGTAACAAATTGAAAATAAGGAAAGAAATCACCTCATAAGAGACACATCCACCAGTGAAGAAACAATCCCATAGACCTCCAAAGTCGAAGAGCTTTATTCAATAAAATAATGATTACAATTTTTGCAGAGTTTCTATGCCCGAAAGTCCATCCAAATAGAGCTAAAGGAGCCTCTATTTATACAATGAGAGAAAGCCCAAAACCCTAACACCACACCATGCAAGGAGGGCGCAAACCTAATGATCAAGCCATGTGAGAGAGCCAAAACCTAAGATAAACAAACTAAGAGTGAGGGGAGGCCTCCACCTAGGAAAGGCGCCCCCACTCCAAGTCTAACCAAACCATCTCCATACCATATGAGCCCTCCATCATAAAAAACGTGAGCTTCCAAAGCTAGGGCGTGAAGGAGAGGAAGAGCACACGTGAGGGTAAGGAAGAGTAGGCGTGAAGGTTTGGAGAGTCCAGAGGCTAGGTATGGAGGAGCCAATACCTATAACTCAACACCACATGTCATACGTCAACCTCGAATGAATCACCAGTCCAATAGATAGGCTCCACCTCATTCAAGCATGGTCATCACTAAAGGAGGCGAATTGTCCAAGTGAATGATAACTCAATGCTCACTGAATGTTGACTGAAACCGAGTTGTGTTAACTCCAATCATCATTAATGCCCGATGCCATGTCATTCTGCATTTCATTTCGTTCAATTCGGATTAATTTGGAGAGATTTGGATTTTCTCCAAAATAATCATTTTTATTATTTAATCAATAATTTCCCCAAAACTAACTTTTTTGAGAAATTACGAGTTATGTGGCTGAATGATGATCTGAAACTTGGAGCTAGTTGGCTGGCTGATCATGAATGATTTTTGGCTTAAGGTTAGAGCCTTCAATCACTGCAAACGGACCCTGGATGGCTGACTTACTACAATTTGAATTTTTCCATTTAAATTATGGAAAATTTTAATTAAAAACTTAGGGAAAATTAAAAAATTAAAAATTTGACGCGTCCAGTAAAAAAATTTCGGAATTTTTTCTGAGGGTCCTAGTGACTTAGGACATGACCACAGTCTATTCTAATAATGTATAGTAGGTTTATACATACTCAGTTGGGCTCCAATAACCCCCTAAGAAACCGGATTCGTCCTCTACCCCCCTCGTGTCCCGTGGGGATCGAATCGGACACGAGACCGATTCGACTTTCGGTCGACTCCTAAATCAGGACACGAACTTACAACGAATCGGACACGAAAATCCATCGTGTCCCGAAAACTGGACACGTACCCAAAAAACAGGACACGCAACCGGCCGAAAAAGACAGTCGTGTTCACTTAAATTCAATTTTTTGTCTTTCTATTTGTCATTTGGAAGGAAGCAATTGATTGAGAGTGAGTTTTATGTGCAGGTGAAGGAGTTTTGAAGGAGATTTGAAGGCTATCCATTGTTTCCAAACGGTTCCAAGTGCATTCCAGCGGATTTGTGGAGAGGATTGCAAGCTCAACCATCATACAAGAAAAGGAATGTCTCAATCAGCTAGGGGAGGAGGTAGGGGTCAAAGGAAAGGGAGAAATGCAACATCTACGGCCTCCCCTCCTATTCCACCAAGCACAACCATTTCTCCTCCGTCAAGTGCTCCATCAGCTGCTAGTGGAGCTCATACTCCATATAACCCTGTTTTAGCAAGACAACAAGCCCAAGAAAAAAAATACCCTTTGTGGAAGTATGTGACAAGGAAAGATGGGCCCGGGGCAAAGCTTGGTGGGGGAGGCAATGTGTCTTGGAGATGCAATTTTTGCAACCATGAGTTCATGAGCACATATTTCCAGGTTAAGGGCCATTTGTTGGCCCTTCCTTCTTGTGGGATTTCTTCATGCAAAGCGGTGACTGCTAACCAAAAGAGGGATATGGAAAAAGAGGATAATGTTGGCTTAGGGAAGGTGGCAGCAGCAAGCAAGAAAAAAGAGGATGATCCTATTCCATTTTTGAGGAAGTCCTCTAGCACCAAGACTCCATTTCCACCTAGCATTT
>LPNX010920168.1:1046301-1063315 GCA_001517045.1 Pseudotsuga menziesii | reverse complement strand
AGGATAGCGACATGCTTGAGGAGGCGGAGGAGGGCTTTGTAGATTTTTCCACTGGCACTGGGAGATTCGGAGGCTATGATGTGCTTAGAGATAGGGGGGGTAAGAAACCCTATGCTTGGTGGGAAACTCATGGGGCAACATACCCTATTCTACAGAAGTTAGCCTTGAGGATCATCTCTCAAGTTACATCATCCTCTTGTTGTGAGAGGAATTGGAGCACATATGGGAACTTGTACAATGTGAAGAAGAGCAGGCTTGAGCAGTCCAGGGCACAGTCAATGGTGTATGTGCACTCCAACCTTCGTCTTATTTACAGGAAGAGGGAGGAGTGGGTGAAGGGAAAGACAAAGATGTGGGATGTCTTTCCTGATGATATGGGTTTGGACAGCAGTATTGAGTTGGCATTAGCCAACATGGATCTTAATGATCCAGTGCTAGAGCCGGTCACTTTTGATGATAGTGATCGTATGGAGGGGTCATCCTCCACAGCAGGAGATGCAGGTCATCAGATGGGCAGAGAGGAGGAGGAGGGGGAGGAGGATGAGGATCAGGGCAGGGGCAGTGATGAGTATGTTGATGTTGATTCAGGAATGGAGGAGGACTACTGACATATGGGATTCTCGCATCTTGATCCACCCCTTTTTGTATTTACTATTAGACTTTAGTCTATTTGGCATTTGCCAATGCCCAGTGGCATTCCGACATATATGTACATTGTATACATTTTGATTTTGATGACTTAATGAGAAATATGGTTCCGACATGCATCTATGTGTCTCATTGTGATTTGTGAATGACAAATGTGTTGTGAATCGTGACTTGTGAATGACAAATGTGTAATTACTAATCATTAATGTGTTTTTATTCTAATTTCTATTGAATATTTGTAAATGTTCTAGTTTCTAAATATTTTTGGATCTATATGTCTATATTTTTAAATTTTAATATATAAAACGTATCCTACGTGTCCTGATTCCGGGGGTCATCGTGCCCGTGTCGGACTCTCGTATTTTCGTGTCCCGTNGATCTATATGTCTATATTTTTAAATTTTAATATATAAAACGTATCCTACGTGTCCTGATTCCGGGGGTCATCGTGCCCGTGTCGGACTCTCGTATTTTCGTGTCTCGTGTCCCCGTGTCAGGTGACTTAGATAACCCCCCAAGGCCCAGAATTCAAAATCGGGCATTCCAGCTTTGGAGGAAGCGAGAGAAAACTTCGTCAACTATACTCGGCTATAGGCAAAGCATAATTGTCAAGGGCAAAAAACTCCCTGGAATACCTTAGTTGAAATTCTACATCTTAGGAGACCGAACTACTCAAAACACCCTACTAGCACATTTTATTACAAACCCCACGGGGCCATGGTCATAATTATTCAAAACAAAAACTGACTAGCCAAAACTGGCTAGGCACAAAGGCGGATCATCTGATACACTGGAAACAAACATTTATCATGTTTGTCAAATGGCGGCTCCTCAGCTAACCCAACTATGATACAAAAAAGTTGGCAACATATGGTTTACCCTGGATGAGACTAGGGCAGATATCTCACTGCCAAAACCCCGTTCTGAAGACGTCGTCTTCAACCCCAACTGATGTGGCCGCACGCTGTGCTACTGCTCAAGAGCTTCAAAATCATATAATAATCAAAAGTAAAGTCTCCATTCACTTTATCTTTCTTTTATAACTTTCAACTGCGAAAACCCTAACTTTTGACCTAATTAGGTCACTTTAACTTCTAATTTGCAGTTGACTTGCATGCATGCGCATGGAGACTTAATCGGGTGCATGCATCATTAAATAATGCTTAGATGTCATGCATGTCAGTGACCTTTGGCTCCGGTGGCCCTCTTCGACCCAATGGTGATATAATATTGATGCCCTAGATTTTCTGTAGATGGCATCAGTCTTCAGTTGATTCCCTAATTGTCCGTACCCACTCGAACCCACAGGAATCACATAGGTTAGCGGGTTGGTCCTCAATGCCCAAGCAGAAGAGGACATTACACAAACCACCAAATTTGGAAGGGTGCTATGGTGAAAGAGTACATCTCCATCATGAATAATGTTGTATGGGACATAGTACCAAGACCAAAGGGGAAATCAGTAACGAGTTCCAAGTGGCTCTACAAGATTAAGCATGTAATAGATGGCGACACTGAAAATTTCAAGGTGAGGATTATGGCGAAAGGGATCCCATAAAGAGGGTGTGGACTATGAGGAGAATTTTGCTCCAATCACGAAGTACACTTCCATTAGAGTAGTTATGTCTGTAGTTTTAGTTATGAGATGGAGGATACATCGAATGGATGTGAAGAAAGCTTTCCTCAATGTAATAATTATAGAAGAAGTATACATAAAGTAGCCTCGGGAATTTGAGGTAAATGGGAAGAAGTCCCATGTTTGTAGGCTTAAGAAGGCCTTGTATGGATTCAAACAAGCATCGAGAGCACGGTATTCCAAGATAGATGGATACTTGCAAAGTGTGGGATTCACCAAAAGTAAAGTAGATCCTAACTTGTATTACGTATTATTGGGACTAATCTGCTTATTTTGGTGTTGTATGTAGATGACTTGTTTTTTACAGGTGCGGAGAAGTTCACTGCAGGAAACAAAGCAAATATGGTGGTTGAGTTCAAGATGAAGGGCATCAGCATGATACAATACTTCTTGGACTTGGAGATTTGGCAGAGATCAAGGGAGATATTCCTTGGGTAAGGTAAGAATGTAGTTGAGATCCTAAAGAGGTTTCAAATGGAAGACGAGAAACCTATGGGCACACCTATGATCAGTAATTTGAAGTTGGCAGCTTTAGATTCAGAATTAAAATACCCTAGGTTGTACAGGCAGTTGATAGGTTCTTTGATGTCTTTGGTCAACACTAGGTCGAATATATGTTTTGCAGTAAACACCTTGAGTCAATTGATGGTATAACTGAGGCAAGAGCATTGGGTAGCAGCAAAACATGTGTTAAGATATTTGAGTGGCACCATAGGGAATGGTCTGAGATATCCTGGAGATGGTGAAGTGAAGTTGAAGGGGTATACAAACTCAAATTAGGTAGGCAGTGCAGCAGACAAGAAAGGCGCCTTAGGGTGTTGCTTTAGCTTGGGATCAAATCTATCCTAGTTTCGCTGGAAGCGGAGTTTCGTGGCACTTAGCTCAACAAAGGAAGAATACATGGTTGGCAGCTAAGTTGCCAGGAAACTTGGGGACGGGAACGGGGACGAGGACATCACTTTTTGAAACAGGGGACTTGGGTTCGTTGGGGGCACTATATATATATATATATATATGAAATCAAGAATCAAAATATTTTCACTAGTATTCAATTTCGATGAATAACATGCACATTGCTTCAAAGTTCACGAATCATTGATATAAAGTAGAAATTACATGTGAACCTTAAGTATAAAGTTATAAATATGATATCAAATAATCATAAGACTTAAACCAAGCGGAAATTCAAATTATTGTTTGCATATTCATATGAATCATGATTCATCAATCATGATATATGTCCAATGTCATACAACATAGAGTATACTTATTACTACAAGTCTACATCCAAAATTCAAAATTCAATCTGTCACAGTTCACCTCCTCTCCTCTCCTTCCTGCCACAGGCTATTATTGCTCCTCTCCTCACTGTCACAGGCTCTCCCTTCTCTCCTTTGCCATCAACTCTCCTCCTCTCCTCTGTCGCGAGTTGTCATCTCCCCTTTGTGCGGCCTCTCCTCTTTTATATCCTCTATGGGTTGTCTCCTCTGTGGGTTGCCTTCCTTTCCTGTCACCGCTTCTCTCCAAGTGACAAGTCAAATGTCAAATTAAAATAAAAAATGCATTAAGAGGGCAAGGCATGGTGTTAAGAGGGTAGGGGGGCTCATGCCCACCCCTTCCCTCTTCAAAATGGTAAAAAAATTTATAAAAAAATTAAATTAAATTTTCAATCATTGAAGTCTCCTCGGCATCCCCAAAATCGAGGGACAATGTCCCCAACCCAAGCGAAGTTTTCAAAAATTTTGCCAAAGGTTTTCAGTACTCGGGTACTTCAACGGGGACTTCAAGAAACGTTTGAGAGGTCCTCGACCTGGTTTTCGAGACATAGGGACGGTACCTAGGATGAGGACGCGAACCCAACCCCCGAGGATGGGTATTCCTACAATATAGGTTGGAAGCCAATTCTGCTAGTTATGAGCATAATAGCAAGATTCAGCTATATTGGGAGTTCATTTATAGAAATTCACGTAGAATTCAAAATTAAGCGAATATTTGACATAGTATAGATATGGCAAAGTTGACTAAATGCTTAAATATATTTACAATTTCTAACTTTTAAAGATTCACAAATGTTACTATTAAAATTTAATTGTTATGATAAAAGTGGAATTTCAACTAGAAAAGCTAATGCTCAAGCTTTAGTTTAACTTTTAACAATTAAACTAATCATTAATTATTAATAAGAGTATGACTTGTTACTCATAATCTTTTAATTGAACATTGAAGCCACGCACATTACTTAATCAACATAAAATAAATACATACATTGAGGCCATCAGCCCACACTTAACTATTAAACTCTATTTTCATGTTGATATATCATGTCATGTTTCAAATCTGAGATATGTTTCAAGTTGCTTAAACTGAAGAATGAGTGTTGCTTTTAAATTTTGAATGGGCACATATATTTTTAAATTTTTCAGAATTTAAAGCTACATGTTTTTGTATGTATGAGATGTCTACTACCGTATTTTAATCGTACTATAACTTTTCTTCAAGTATTTTTACCGTATCAAATCATATTCATACTTGAATATTGCTGCTATGGTTGTGCGGCTGTAATAACCCAAAATTTCGTAAAAATTAAAAAAAATTAAAGGGACATAAAATGTCTAAAGTCGCAGCTAAGTAACTGCTAACGGTTAGCGGAAAATGAAACAGTTTATAAAAGGTTAAGTGTTTGTTTCATTAAAAGAAACTGTAAACTAAGGACGTAATCTTAAACATCTGTGTTAATTCTATTAATGACTTAATAGCTTTAATTTCATCAGAGTTAGAAAAAAAACTTGCATTTAGTTGCTGCTAGATATACTGATGATTTACTTTTGTCAAGTAGGTAAGAAATCTTGTTTGAAATCGGGGCTTACTTAGCGTTCTGCTAACTCAAATGGACTGCTGGTTCTTACAGGTTTAGCAGGTAAGCATAAGATCCTGTAGGTGTTTATTTTAAATTACGTCGAGAAAAGTACTTTTCTAGCATGTTAAGATGCTAGTATAAGAAAAGGTTAAATAAGCTGCTTGTCTTAGAGGAGGTAATGTGAATTCTCTTTCGTTGTTATGAATCTATGAAAGTATTTATAACTAACGCCATAAAGACTTTCCCTCAAAAACATAAACAATGGTTTAAAATACAAGAGCAAGTACTTACCAAAGTTCCTTCAGTCGTATGATGATTATCTTTCAAAAGTTTGTAGTACATGGTTAGCTTTCTTATGTTTACAGTACTGGTTATTTATAAATTCCCATAGAGAGCATAGAGCTCATGGTTTTGATTTAAGTTTACTTCAATTGATTAGTGATCTCGCAGCTATTTTCACTTTAATACTCAATGTGTTATTTAAGCATGAACATGTTCCTATGTTTTTCAATTATAAAGTTAATAATGAGTTATTAGACTCTTTATGATAAATTCTCCAATAATGTTAGTCTTCAGTTTATGGAATGCTCCCTCCTTTAATAGCATCAAGACTTTGTTTTGAGTAGTTTAAGGCTTTTCCATTTTACTAGTCATAAGCTTATGTCATAACTATTCCATACTTAATCAACTTGTTTGCAAGCATGAATATCTTCTTGGATAAAATAGTAACCAAGTTGTAACCCTAGTATTCCAGTTATAACTATAGTACATTAGTATTTCAAGCTATAACAACTATGTTAAGTTATAACCTAACAGTATTTTAAGTTATAACATCTGTGTTAACTTATAACCTAAGGTAGTATTACCTGCCAAACAACTACTATGATGTAGTCGAAAAGATGGCAAACAAAACTTATAAAGTTTTAATCCTATACTATGTTAATCTCCAAGGCATATTATATTTCGATGGCATGTTGCTTATCATTAGCAATCATAGGTCACAAGGTTATTTGCAATGATAGATTTAAAATGTTTTTGTGCAGCGCTGACTTAAGGTTTCGACCCACACTTGCTGAGATTTTTGGAAGGGCACGTGGATAGGATCTCCTCCATTCGTTGGTTGACTTATAATGTTGCAAACCCTACTCCTTTGCATTTTCAGACCGAGGGTTCTCTTCTTTGTTGGCCGAGCTATGAGCTCACGGCCATGAGAGGCATGTAACCTCCTTTATCGTTGGGCATTTCGCCTGCAAATGCAATATCGTGATTGTTGGGTAACGTAGTTTATGGTTTGGATTCTCCTGTGTGTCGAAGAATACATCACGAGTGTGGTTGTTGGTTTCTCAAAGTGGCTCGAAGTTTGTACTTGTCTTAATCTTGCAACTGCACACCCATAGCTTTTGCATGGAGATCTTGAGTCGGTTTTCTTGCTCTCTCTGTCACGGAGGTGACTTCAAGGGTTCTTGCCTTTCGGTTCGGTGCCAATGTGACTGGGTGTGGCATCTCTTCTCAGTTTTCGATTCCATGTTAACAAGTAACCTTTCTATCTCAGTTTTTCTTTTCAATGTTTATCCTTCGAGGGATTTTACCATTTATGCAAACAGTATTTAAAAAGTTTTGTTGTGGCCTTGCAGGTTCTTGTTACCGGCTCCAAAACTGTGGGTGGAAAACGAGCTCATGCTCCAGTCCTTTCGTGGACTTCCAACTAGTAAGCCCCGGTCCCATCGAGGGTTCTTCCTGCATGAGGTCATGGTTGTTGGAAGTGGTTCCTGTGGGTGAATGCACGGCCTCAGTTCTCTGTTAGTTATGTTTTAAGCTTGTTTACTGCATATCAATGTTTTTATTTAGAAACCCTTATGGTTACTTCGTGCAGGGTAGCAGGCTCTTGAAGCCGTGATGTAAAATGGTTTTATAAGAGGTTTTAAGCCTTACGACCTGAGCAATGTAAATGCTTTTGTTTTTATTTTAAAAAGAGCCTAACTCTGAACTCAGAGAGGCTTGTCGACCTCTGTCTAGTGTTACTTCAATTTTTACAGTAAATTTTAGTGATGGAAGACTGTGAAACAGTCAGGTTGTAAATACGAACAGGATTTTGTTCTCCTGTCAGTAAAAATATTTTGTTACTGTTTAATATAAAGATTTTGTGCATATTTGGTTTTGTTAGCAGGCCTGAGATTCGACCTTTTAACTCTAAGGCTATAAGCCACTCCTTAATAAAGGATGTTGTACTTGCAAAAGGTTTAATTTTTATTGGAATATTTTAATCTATAAATTGTATATGTAATGTTTTCATTATTACCCTGTATTATAATGATTTTCAAAGCAGTGTTTATGGGAAGATTACTGTGTTTTAAGGATGACATTTAATTCTGGTTTTGGCTTTTTAAAGGGTTAATTATTGTATAAACCCTACAGTTTAATAATAGCCTTATTTGTACTTAAAGAACTCTTAGCTCTGTTTGATAATAGGTAATAGAGAATAGTCTTACCTACAGATATTAGTTCGATACTAGCTCTGTTTATTTAATAATTCTTTAATGATTTTTACAGTTTGTTTTAATTCTTAGTTAAGAAATAATTAGGGTTTTCATGCTGCATAATAGTAAAAGAGGAAATATTTATCTATCAGATTTTGAGTGATATATTACTATAGAGACTTCTGTGATTTTAAATAGATTTAATAGAATCCTTCTGTCTTAGACAGAGACACACAGTGTCTAGAATTTAATGTTATAAAAAATGTTTCTACAAATTCTTTTTACCTAGTTTTTAGATGTTAGCCTTCTTACTTTACTTATGTTTAATTGTTAAACCCTAATCTCTATATTTTATCAGAATACTAATACTAGAATTACTTCTATAATAATATTATTACTATTCTTTTACATACCTATCTTTTAGTTTAGTTGAAGTAAGTAAAAACAGACAATATTTAATACTTCTTTACAGTAGCAATCATAAGCAAATGAAGTAAATCTAATTACAGTGTTCATTCTAGTAAAGGAATCATCTCATTCACCTAAACACCCCGCTGTACTAGAGTACTACCTAAGTCAAGTGTGGAAAAATACAAATTGGGAATTCTAATTCTATCTGTTTCACATTTTACATATTCATTTCTATTTCTAACATAATCTGTAATTTTACCAAGTCTAACATTACACAGTTACTCATTCCTTCATAAACCCTAAAATACTAACATGCCTGTAGTTAGCAACTAATAAATATTTTTACTGAAGACAGTAAACAAATAACATAAAGACAAATAGAACCTGTTAATGACAAGACGACAATAGCTTAAGGAGGTTGTTCCTACCAACCAAACTCCTGGAGAGCGCTCAGACAACGCTTCCTCAGGACCCCCGAGCTTGTTCCTGGTCTTCTTGGCAGAGAACTGGGTGGAGAATACAACTTTAAGACCTCTGTCACCTGACTGGTCCAATTACCTTAGTAATAAAAATCTGCTCTCAGCAGTATGAACTTCAGCCTAGAAGCTGCAACAAGTTCAGTCTCAGCAGTTAACCCCTCAAACACACTTCAGTAATCCCCTCCATTGATTTTCTCTTGAGTAAATTCATTCACCCTGAATGATCACCTCTAGAATGAGCAGCCTCAGCTGTCTTCAATGGAAAATTTTATAGAGATGCCTAGGTCTTCTGGGTCAGTTTTCACTTAATGAGCCACCTGCTCTGATTCCACTTTCTTGGGGAATCATGACCACAAATATAGGGAAGTTGCCACCTGCAACAGTTGGAAGTGGTTTGAGGACGCTGCCACTTGTCAGTTTACTCTCCACCCAGTCTCCTCCACTAATTAACCAGTAAACACTCTTTTAACAGCTTCCCTAAGCTGTTGTCTCATCATTTATTTATTTATAAATAAAATTTTCTGAATTACATTAAATATTCTTGACCCCATTGGGTCATCAATTACAAACTTAGCATAAAATTTAACACAATGTTCCTCAAATAACATTAAATTGTTTTTTTTTTGCAAATTGGGGCATGTGACAGCGGCCATCTGGCTTCACAAGTTACTTGCAAATTTGTTTGTTCGGGAGTTGGATCCTACGGTGATTTATTGTGATAATCAAAGTTGAATCAAACTCTCTAAGAATCCAATGTTCCATGACAAATCTAAACACATCGAGATAAAATATTGCTTCATAGAAGCCAGAATTTAGAAGGGAGCAATAAAACTCCAATACGTACCCACAGATCAACACGTTAATATCTTGACCAAGCCCTTAGCAAAAGGGAAGTTTGAGGCATCCAAAGACAAACTTGAATTAATGCAGAATGCCTTCCTCACTAAAAGGGAGTGATCAGAAATGTAGCTTAGACAAGAACTTCTTACACAAATTTCAGTGTGAATGTGCAAGAAGTGGTTTGAGATATTTCAAAAGTACCACTTAAGAAAAGTGGGTAATAATTCTATTTTGTAATTCACATTAGGAAAAAGTGAAAAGTCTTATGTTTTGTGGCTGAGTCTAATAAAGTGTATTTAATACATAATGACTTAGACTAGGATTTTATCTCAACTGCAAATCTCAAGATGAGATTAGGTTTTGGTAGATTAGGCTTTTAGACAAAGTATAAATAAAGACAAGGTAGAGAGATCTAGACATAGTTATTGTTGAAAAGAGGAATAGCTACCAAAGGGGAGAGCAGAGTGCATCCCCTGGGAAGAAGAGCATGTTCATACAACAACAGCAGTCCAGGGCCATATAGTTATCGTACAACAAATCATATAGGTCGTATGGGTTGCTATCCACTAAGTTTCACTTAGGTGGATTTCCAGTGAGCAGTCAAAGACTTGAACAATTCAATTGTCATCAATGTGTTCAGAAGTTCATCAGGCCAATCAGTGGCCATTTTTTATTTATTTTTACATGTTCATATCGTGCGGGGAAATTGTAATAAATGACTTAGCATGATGAAATTATGTAAAAGGTTTGGCTTTACTAAGACCTAGTCATCAATACTTTACTCTAGGGTGTTTTTTCCTTGAGAATTATACGTCGTTTTTTAATGACTTATAATTTTCGAGTTTTTCACCCACTCCTCCAAAGCTAAGAGTAAATGTCTTGGTGGTTAGACCTTAGGAAGTTATTAAAACCTATGTGTCAATGTATATTACCATGTTAATCATTGTTTTTGAGTCATATGAACATGTACTAAGTCTCCCATAGGTTTTTTTTAATTTTCGGAAAAATATAAATTTTTTCGTTTTTTCTAGGCTTATTTTTAATAAATTAATTAAAAATATTCACAAGTACATAAAAGTGTGTTCTAGGGGCAGAATTTGCCATGGGGATGCTCATTTTCTAACTCAAGGCACCCGCCTAACCCCTAAACCCACTTTCCTAAGTTTTCAAGTAATTAATTATTACTTGAAAATGGTAAAAAGTGACCAAAAAAATAGATAAAGTGAAAAATTCGGCAACTCATAAAATAAAATAAACATGCCGAAATTGAATTTTGTGGGTTGGCGAAGTAAAGTGGAAACATTCCTAAGATTCCTAAAACACTTTGGAGTGTTTTTCTCAGCAAATAAAGGCAAGTCGATTTTGCTAAATCAAGTGGAGCACATCTCTCAAGAAAATGATGGAAATTTGTGAGGATAATAGCAAGTGTTGAGATATAAATTAGAAGTTGGCATATCTTTTGCCTTTTCCATCCCATGCCAACTCAAGTAAAGCGCTCTCTCTTGGGCAAGTGCACCACCCTCTCTTGGTCATATTTTTCTATATAATCAAGGCATTGCTCCATTATTTAGAAGGAAGCATTGAACCTCTGCTCTTGTAATTTTGCTTGATCATTTGATCACATGTTATTGAAATATTTTTGAGAGGCTTTGGAGGCCAGAAGCTGCAACCATCTCCTTTGATGTCCTTTTTGTCGATGTTTTGAGGTGATGTCCAGCTAGTCATTAATTACTTTGCAATAATTGTTGATTTATCCAGCTTAGAGGGTTGTTCCAAGACACTTAGAATAAGCATTCATTGTCTTTGATTTGCTTATTAATGCTAGATTAAATAGAGATAATGAAGCAGCAGGTGTATTCAGTTGTACTAATGCCCTTCTAATCTTTGTTAATTACGCATTCTGGAGTTAATCTCTTTTGGCAAGTGTTTGTGACAGTGCAAGATAGGTGACTGAAGGAGGAAATTGAGCTCAATTGCTTCTTCATCCATCTTCAGTTTTTCTTGTTTCATTTTGTTTAACTTCGTTGGGTTGCAGGCACATCCGGTCTTCTTTTCTTTCAAAACTAGAGTTGGTTCCCGTTTCTTGTACCTTCAAAAAACTCAAAATTTCTTGGCTACTGGTCTTTTTTATTTTTAGATCTCATTTTATTCTTAAAGTTAAATATTATTTCAAATCTGATATATATGTTTAGATCTCAATTTTAAAGCATATTTTTGTAGATCTAAGATAGCAACTTCTCAATTTTCAAGTAATCTAATAGTAAGTTTTAAAGATTTGAATAAGAAGTTAATATATTGATTTTTCATTGACTATCTAGAGGAATTTAAAGTGCTTTAATTGGCTGCCCCAACAAGCAAGCCAAGATCCCAAGGAAAGCTTGTTTTCCTTGGTTCCTTTACTTGTTTTTATCATAGTTTAACTTAATCTATTTTTGTAATTTTTTAAAGGCTGTCCAAAGACACTTTTAAAGTGTTTTGGGGCATCTTTCATCACTAATAGCTTCTTGCTTTTGCAGCCTTGATCAACAGATAGAAGGAGCCTCTGGCGAAAATTTGAACTTTTAGACCATTTGGAGCACCTTGGACGCTCCTACCTTCTTCTAATAAAATTTTCCAATAAATTGTAAGCTTAGTGATCCTATTTTTCAAAGGATCACAAGCATTTCTAATCTTGTAACAATTAATAATAAAAAGAGCAAGTGGGCTACACAGCGCCCACACCCCATCGCCCCTAGGGGGATTCGCAGTGTCTCTTTTCTTGGAGTGATTTTTTCTGTTTTTCTTGTAGTTCTTAATTAACACAAACACAATCATCTTCATAGGCTGTATACTTTTTTAAAAGTAATTTTAGTTTAAAGTTACTTTAAATTCATTAGTTTTTGTAAAGAACACTAACCCACTACAATTTTTCCTAGTATCGAAAGGGAAAAGAAAATCATAGTGTAGTAATTAGTCTCATAAGTTTATTTATATTTACACAAGCACACAATCCGTCCTAGAAGGGATGTATCGTTTTGTACTTTGCTTTTTTTTCGAATTGGAACAAACATTTGCTTCTTTCGTGTATGCTCTACTCTTCACAGCTTTGTCTGACTCTTGGGGATATCAAAAGCAAAACTGTACATTAATTAATTACTCACATTTAATTTAATCAACTCATATTAATAAAATTAACATCCCCTAAACATTACAAAAAGCCGGCGTAAACGAGTTTGGTGAATACTGGACAAATTCTTCAGGGAAAGCGGGAACAACTAGAAAGTAACCGTGGGGTCTCGTTAGGCTACATCCTTGTTGGTGTAGTGTTGAACACCCCCCCACGACTCCATCTAACCCACATTTTCCCGTGCCGAGCCACTTTTCCCAAAATCCAGACATATTCCCTGTACCATCCGGTATATCAGGAATCCCCTCTCTCCTTTAATCAATTCATCTTTTAAATAATAAAATTAACCAAGAACACAATTGCAAAACATTTACTTTACAACAACATTTGCTTTGACTCCACGGCATTGGTCTTTAATATTTATTATTTGCTTCATTCAGCTACGCTATATTTTGTCGTGATTATTCTATTTCATATATGTTGTATAGTTGATTTAATTCTGCGATTGTCTTGATTAATATATTAACCTTCGAACTCCTAAACAATAATTTTTCATCCAAAACAACTAAGTACCTAAAGCTTTAGTGATATTAATAAGGTCTACCCCCCTTGGCTTCGTTAGGAGTTAAGCTTAAATGGAGGAGTCAAGATCAGGTGACAGTACTTGACTCAAGACATGCCCCCAAGGACGCACCAAGCAGCTTGAAGATTTATGCTACGTTAACCCTAGGTGCATAAGATGCGGCAACACTATCTTTTTCCCAATGCATGTCGTACACCTCAAGTTGGGATTGTTTTAGAATAGTATAGCTGTTAGTTTTTGCAGCCTACGGAGGTTTGCTTGTACGCTTTGATCACTGAAATGATATGTTGATTTTGAAGGAGAAAAACATCTATGTATGTGTGATTTATTTATGCTTCTGCTATTTACTTTTCTAATTATTGTGTGATTGTTGCTATGTTCAAAAGTTAAAATTCTAAAATTAAATAAATTTGATTTGATTTGCTTGATTGAGAACACAAGGACAACAGTCATCTAAAGTATCTTCTCTGGTCCTTTATTCTATATAAAATGGCATAAAATTCTCCAATGAAGATTGAAATGTGGAGCGCTCCTCTATAAATGTGCCTTTGAATAGATTGCATCTTGAATGAGCCTCTAATGCCACATGGCATGTTCTCCCCTTAAGAAATCCCTTGAAACCTTCTTACAAGCCTTCTCCATTAAATAGTACAATAGTATACAATAATATACCCTCATGCAAGGAGTGCTTCACTTTCATTTTCTCTCCTTCTACTTAAATTTTTAACATTACTAAATGTTTCAGGATGTTCGAGAGTGGTTCAAACATCATCAGACTTTCTTCATATTTTCAAGTTTTGGCAATGTAAACCCTTGGATCCAAGTGGTATTTCCTTTTAGCATTGTAAATAATCACAATAAAAAACAAGTGGGATTACGGCTCCCACAACCCCCTTCCCCCATTTGGAGGAAACCTGTATCTATCTGTTGTGTGATTGTTTACTTTTTTGCAAGTCTTTAGATTAAGTTTAGTTTTCGTTTGATTTTAACGCAATAAATCTTTATTTGATTTCTTCATTTAGAACTAATCCGACATTGGAGCCATCCAGGGCTCCAAGCATCTCCATTCTTCGTATTTTCAAGTCCTGGCAATGTAAACCCTTGGATCCAAGTTTATAAGGACCAAATGGTATTTCTTTTTAGCATTGTAAGTAATCATAATAAAAACAAGTGGGATTACGGCTCCCACAACCCCCTTCCCCCATTTGGGGGAAGCCTGTATCTGTCCGTTGTGTGATTGTTTACTTTATTGCAAGTCTTTAGATTAAATTTAGTTTTTGTTTGATTTTAACGCAATCAATCTTTATTCGCTTTCTTCATTTAGAACTAATCCGGCATTGCTTTACCGAATTACCCAAGAGATTCCTCTCGATTGGGGAAAAGATACTCTTTGCCGTAGGGAGTAGTATAATCTTTATTTTGTTCTTTTTCTTTGAGGCATCATTATTCTATTTGGTTTTGGAAAGTAATACTAACCCGACATTGATCTACCAAATTACCCAAAAGAGCTTGCTCGATTGGGGAAAAAATATACCTTGTGTAGTAATTAGTCTCACCATTTTTACCTTTTTTCGTTTTACTATATCAATTTGGAATAAACAATTTGCCATTTCGGTGTATGCTCTTGCCCATCGCAGGTTTGCCCTAAGCTTTGGGATAATCAAAAACAGGAATGCACACTAATTGATTTCTCACATCTAACTAAGCAAACTCATTTTAAGAAAAGCAACTTCCCCAAAACATTACGGAAATCCGACGTAACGAGCCTAAGAAATAGTGGGCAAATTCTTCAGCAAAAGCGGGAACAACTAAAAAGTGACCATGGGGTCCCGTTAGGCTACATCCTTGTTGGTGTAATGTTGAACACCCCCCCACAACTCCATCTATCCCACATTTTCCTGTGCGGAGCCACTCTTCTCGAAATCCGGACCTATTCTCAGTACTTCACAGTCTATCGAGAATCCCCTTTCCCATAACTTAATTCATCCTTAATAACTAAAACTAACCAAGACTCCACTTGCAATACATTTACAGCTTTCAGCAGCATTATGTTATTTTGACTCCATTTGGCACTGGCACTATCTTCAATCTCATATTTTGCTTTCAAGTCATGTATGTTATAATTGCCATATTTATTATCATGTTGTTTTTATATTAATTTTACTTGCAAGTAGCTTGTTTCAGTAATGATTTATCAAAACTCCTAACAAAACAATTCATCCATAACTAATAAAAGTAAGAGCCTTAGCAACTCTTTCATAGGGACTACTCCCCTTGGCTCCGTTAAGAGTGGCCTAAACGGAGGAGTTGGGATTAGGTGACAGCACTTGACTCGAGACTTGTCCCCAAGGACGCATTCAGTAGCTTGAAGATTTCTGTTGCACTAATCCCCCCCCCAGGTGCGTGAAAGGCGGCAACAATGAGAAGATGAGGAAAAAGATGAGCTTGAACTTGAATATGGAGGTTCAGGAGGGTCTCCTCCATTTCCCTGGTTCACATAAGCATCATTCTCTATTTCCGTTACCCTCCTCTTTTCCTTCTTTGTCGGTCGCTCTTTATAATCTGCAAACAATTTTTCTACCATGTCTGCAATCTAGTAGAAATCCTTGTGGAAAGCCTTCTCATTCTCTACACGAAGGTCTTCATCTTCCATTTTCTCTCTTTGATGTGCATGTCCAATCTCTGGGTTGAAAGGCTCGAGTTTTCCTTCACTTGCTTTAAGCTTGGACCTAGTAAGCATCCACACTCACAATGCAGTCAATCCTGCTCTAATACCAACTTGATCTGAAAACACACCCAAGGATCCAGTGACTAAATGCATTTTAATGTGAGTGTAAAAATGCCATCATGCTTACCATTTCATCATTACATAATAATGTTGCAAAATCATAATGTAATACTTAATTCATGATTTAAAAGCATAATAGAATTTAATGCAACAATAATAACCAAAGCATGTAAACAATGACAAACCAAACTTAGGAACGAAGTTCGTCCACAAAGGGACTACCTCTTTGGGTTCGCTTCTCCAATGAGGATCGATCTTATTAATGTGGTCAAAATTGTTGGATGCACCAAAATACAATCTTCGACAAGTACAATTTGGCCTTGGAAATATTGCCAAAGAAGCTTCACTAATCTTCTTCAAAAGCTCTCCCACTCTAAGAAGAATAAAATAAGCTTCACACAACTTCCCAACACTTCTACCAAGAATTCTTCTCCAAAAGACCTCCTCCCACATGGAAAAACACCTTTGGTCTTGTTGCCCACCTATTTCGACTAGGTGGCAACTCCATGTACAGGAAGATGTACATAATTGTACAAGTTGTACCTTGGAAAATCTGAGGATTTTTCACTCCTACAGGGCTATTACCCCTTTGTAAAACGAAATGTCCGCTCCCCTGCGTGGGAAAATTAATGTAATTTAATGTGCTAGTGTGGATCATATGATACGGATGCCACACCATGGAACTGGTTGTTAGGGAAGTCCCCTCATCGAGTGTTTTTTCCTTTCCAATTGATCTTGTTGTGCAAACGAGTTTAATCGGTTTGGTTTTCACTCAAAATCCTCCAAAGTGGTGACGGGCGTTCTACCAGTCAATTCCATGAGGTGGCTAAGGCTTTAAAGTGTGACTCATGACCATGCTAGACATTTGTCTAGAGTCTTGCGGAATTTCGTTATGTTGTTGTATTTTTATTTATTTTTCCCAGTTAATTAATTTCACCCCTTGGTGGTTAGTTAACTGAGTTTTGATGTAATAATGTAATTGCTCAAGCATGGCATTTTGTAATAGGGGCTATGAATGCAAGGTAAAATTGCTATGAAACCCCCTAAGCCACTGCTTCGAGTCCCATGTCTTTCTGATAAGTGGTTGAAGAGATAGACCAATTTTGGTCAGGAGGGGTCTATTTTTCCTAGGGAATTATTTAATTTCCCTAAGTCAAAAATTCACATTTTTTTATTTTGAAATAAAAAA
>LPNX010920168.1:1018634-1039195 GCA_001517045.1 Pseudotsuga menziesii | reverse complement strand
GTATTGGCGTCAAAAATCTCGAAGCCTCTGGCTAGCAAGCGGTGACAAAAACACCTCTTTCTTTCATAAACAAGCTGAAGCTAGGAAAAATTTCAAAACTTCGAAGGAAATTACTCATCAAGGCAACCTGATTAAAGATTTTGAAGGCATTAAACAGGCTACCTTTTCCCACTTCCAAGATCTTTACACTGCTCCTACTGCTAATCTCATTGATACCAATGCTTACCCCCTCTCTTTGGTCCCCTCAGTAATTCAAGCCTCTGACAATAATACCCTTGCCACTCCCGTTACTATGAAAGAACTCAAATCTGCTCTGTCCCATATGAAACCTGACAGTGCCCCTGGGCCAGATGGTTTCACAGCCAGATTTATCTCCAGTTGTTGGGATATCATCAAATATGATCTGCTGAAGATGGTTAGGAACTCTCAAAACCACCATAAGCTGGGCGGGAGCACAAACTCCTCTTTCTTGGCCTTGATCCCGAAGGAGGTAGGGGCCTCCATTTTTTCAAGGTTCCGGCCCATCTCCCTTTGCAACATCGGATACAAGCTGGTTACTAAGATTATTGCCAACAGGATTAAAAAAATTCTACCAAGAATCATTCCCGAGAAGCAAGGAGGTTTCATAAAGAGAAGGAAAATTCTAGATAATGTTATTCTTGTTCAAGAGGCTATTCATTCCAGCTTCCTCCGAAAAGAGACAGGCATGGTTGTGAAACTAGATCTAGCCAACGCTTTTGACAGAGTAAATCATGATTTCCTCTTCGCAGTCATGGAGAAATTTGGTTTCTCCACTGAGCTCATTGGTTGGATCAAAGGATGCATCTGTTCTCCTTGGGTCATCTGTTCTCCTTGGGTAGCCCCTCTGGTCAACGGAAGACCGACAAAATTTTTCCAGGCATCAAGAGGGTTGCGCCAGGGCTGCCCCTTGTCTCCGCTCCTTTATGCCATACAGGCCTCCGTGTTCAGCTTCCAACTAAACAATTGTCAGCAGGATCTTTCCCTCCCTGGGCTCCGCATGGCACAAAATGTAAAGGACATAAATCATGCCCAATTCGCAGATGACACTCTGCTGTTGGGAGGAGCTGGTGTTCACTCTGCAAAGAACTTCAAGAAGGAGCTAGATATCTATTTTCAAATCTCAGGAAGCAAGATCAACTTGCAAAAAAGAAAAATTTATTGCTGGAACTACTCTGTGGCAGAAATAGGAAGAACCTCTAGAGTTCTGGAAATGGAAAGCTTGCAGAACTGGGACTCCTTCACTTATCTAGGTGTCCCGATTTTTAAATCTTCTATCAAAACAAAGAATTGGAACCCTATCGTTCAAAAACTAAAAGCTAAGATCCAAAAGTGGGGGGCGAGCTGGCTCACCCTAGCAGGAAAACTTGTTTTGTTGAAATCTGTTCTGTCCAGTATCCCTATTTATCAATCTTCTATTCTTCTTGCCCCTTCTTCTGTCATCAGCAAGATTGAAAGTCTCTTCAAAAAATTCCTGTGGGAAGGTGAGAAAGGAAATCTGAAAAAGCTCCATCTTGTCAGCTGGGACAAAGTTCAAAGACCCTACAGAGAAGGAGGCCTCCAAGTTAGAAGTATTCATGCTCAGAATTTAGCTATGGGAATCAAACTTCTCTGGCAGCTTGTCTCCGGGAAAACTAGCTGGAGCAAAAAGGTTCTGTGGTAAAAATATTTCTCCGGCCAGAGAATCCGTTGCCTAGACAAAAATCCTCCCAGCAAAAATGGCTCTCCAATCTATAAGCTCTGTCTCAAAGCCCTGGTTCATTTCAGATCTTTATTGTATTGGATACCTGGTAACGGGAAAAAAATAGAAGTTTGGGAAGACTCAATCCTCGGGGAAGAGCCTTTGGGGCAAAATCCTGAAATTCAGAATATAAAACAGTGGCTCAAGGATCAGCATGTCTTCACTCTTTGGGACCTTTCTGCCTGGGACAATGAAAGCTACTGGATAGATTTGAAGTTTGGTGACCTTCCCAACGGGCTAGAAGAGGAGGCAATGCTTCTGTCCAAGCTACTGCAAGGCAAAGCCCCCCTAAATCAAGCTACCTGTGATAAGAGAGGTTGGGGATCAAAAACTGGAAGTTTCACAGCGGCTGAAGGCTACCGGTCCTTAATGACGGTTCCTCATGCAGCTCCTAACCCGATCCAATAGAAGTTCGTTTGGTCTACCCTGTCCATCCCGAAAGTTGATCTGTTTTGCTGGAATGTTGTGCATAGAAGTATCCTCACAGCGGAAAACCTAAGAAAGAGAGGTCTGGAAGGTCCCTCAAGATGCTCCCTGTGCAAGAGTGATGAAGAAAATATTGACCATCTTCTGCTTTCCTGTCCGTTCTCCAGAGAAGTCTGGAAAGAAGCTCTTCCCGTGAATCCTCCTAATTTTATTATGCCGGATTTAACTGCAGACCTGTTTACCAGATGGGCTGATTACTCTCCTTTTCATCTCTCCAAAAAAGACCTCCTCAAATCTGCTTGGATGCTTCTCCCTAAGTTTATTTTCTGGAAACTGTGGCTCGAAAGGAACAACCGTCTGTTCAGAGATGTGGAGAACTCTCCTTCAAGGATCGCGATGAGAGCCAAAGCTCTCCTTGGAGAAGCATTGGACCACAAGCCTGCTCTCTGGAATGCTAGGCCTCTAGATGACAGGGAAACTACTTGGCTTTCAGGACTCGCCTCTAGTGCTCAAAAAGTCTCCATTATCAGACCTCCAACTCTTGCTGATTGGGAAATACGAATGGAAGAAGCAGAATTTCTAAAATGGAGACTCTCGCTGCAGGTTCACTGTCTGTTTTTTGATGATGCCTCTAAGGGAAACCCAGGTCCTTCGGGTGGGGGAGGAGTGATCCTCATGCCCTCAAGCTCCATTCAATCCTCCTTTGCTTGGGGGCTAGGAGTAGAGACTAATAATTTTGCTGAATTCCATGCTCTGTGGCAGGGACTCCGGCAAGCATTAAATCTAAACATACGAAATATCTCAGTCTTTGGGGACTCCAAATTGGTGATTCAGGCCATGCAATCGAAGTCTCGTCCCCCCAGCATCCACATGAACAGGATTGCCCAGAAAATTCAAACTTTAGCTGGCAAGTTTCAAACCATAAGCTACTATCATGTGCTGCGCCATCTTAACAAGCAAGTTGATCTAGAAGCCAATCATGCCTCGCTCCTGAGCAGGAGCATCATCTCAATCAACGGTAATGAATCTTCCTGCAACATCCCGTGACTTTACCAAGTCTGACCGCGTCCTAGGTGATCTCTGCAATTACTGTACCTGTGATCATGTTTTCAGATTCCTTCTCGTGGTCCTTTAGACAATAGTAAGGCCTGTTCGTTGTTCAAGTGAAGTCCGTGATTCTCTCGCCCATTCAGATTCTATTTTAAACCAAGCTATCAGCTATTCTCACACTGTAAACTGCCTTTATCCTCTCGGTGGTGCTTCTGCGGTCTCTGAAGTTCACTCCATTGCATTTGAGCCTGCTACCTCCTCTACGATTAGCTACCGTAAACCTCTTTACTACTGTCATATTTCCTCTGTTCCTATGCACTATCGGTCGTTAAGCTCTTTTGTAACCGTTTGGGTAAGCCGTTGTAACAGCTGGGTTCCATTTTGTATTAATTCTGATCATCAATGGACTCTGCTTCTCATGACAGAGCACTCTGTTTTGCTCAAGGAATCTCCCAGTGTAACACAGCCTCCGGAAGCTGATTTTCCGGAACTCTATTAATCTATCCAACAGTTTTGGTCAAAAAAAAAAAACAATTCCCGTAATTCTTTTAGTGAAAACTAAGTTGATCATTAAAGCTTAGTAGTTAGTTGGGTTGTTATTTTCCCTTCTTTGAAAATAGGAAGGATGAGACTCATTGTCTGGAGTTTAGGGAAACCTTCCAAGATCATTTTGAGTAATGCTTTTCTCCCTAAAGACCTTCAACATGCTTACCCTTTCCCACAGCCACTGTTTTTATGCCCTCTTTTACCTCTTCCTTCATGAATACCTCAACTTTGGTGGTGATTTTCGAGGGTTTTCCTCTCGCTCTCCTAAAGTTGTTTGACATGTGCCAACCACACATTTCATATATCAGTTTCTTGCCTCTGTTTTTTGGCTTATAATTTCTTCCAAAACACCTTATGGTTCTTTCTCTCCGTGACCAGCAATGCTTCCTACCTTTCTTTCACAAATATGCCTTTTTGGATCTTAACAACCTTTGCTCATATGCCTTTAGATTTACACTAGTTGGGGCACGTGTGTAGTTTATTTTTTCTTCCTCACATACCTCGTTAAACCAAGAGTTAGCAGGGAACTCATATGATGTGCACCTTCTTTTCCGTTTATTATAACTTCTATTTTTCGCTAGGCTGAGCTTTATGGCTTTGATGAGTTCCCGACACTTTTTCTCAACTGTCATCTCCATGCAAAAAAAATTAGTCTGGCAGATCATTTTTTCTTACTCCCATTGAATTATTTACATGTATTGTTTGTTGACTTGCACTGTTGGCTTTGTTGATTTCCCCTTGTTGTCGCCTTTTGCACACTTGGGAGAAAACATGGCAGAAATCTTCAAGCCACTCGATGTGTCCTTGGGGGCAAGTCTCAAGTCAAGGTTGTCACCTTGTTCTTGACTCCTCCGTTTAGGCCAACTCCTAACGAAGCCAAGGGGGGAAGACCCTATTTAGTTGCTAAAGTTGTTAAGGGTTAGTGATGATGATTTAGTTGTTTAGGAGTTTTGATAAAAAATAAACAATTGAACAAGATATTGCAACAGAAATAATTAAACACAACAACATATATATTAACACGTGATATGTAAAGCACACAGAAGCAAATGATTGTAAAATGTAAAACCAGTGCCAATGGAGTCCAAAAAATAAAAGAGTGTTGTTTTATTGTCGAAAGAAATGTGTTGCAAGTGCTTTTGGTCAATTTTAGATTAATATGGAGATGAGTAGATTAACTTATGGGGGAAGGGAACTCCAAATATACCCGAAGGTATGAAGAGTATGTCCACAACCCTTATCCGATTCGGCTCCCCGCAAGGAATATGTGGGTTGGTTGGAGTCTTTGAGACGTGTTGCACTGAAATGGATAGGAGAACAGATACGGATACGGGGAGGGAAACGAATACCACAAATTTTGAAAAATGTGGGATACGATACAGCAAGGAAACGGCAGCAGACTTATATATATATATATATATATATATCAAAAAGGCCATGAGACATACATACTTTAGACTAACATTCATCAATTAGATTTAAAGGTAGTTGTTTCATTTATAACAATTAAAATCAACAAACTCAAATATTGTCTTAAACAATATTCTTCTATCTCAAGTGCCATAGATAAGCCACCCGCTGGCAAGCATTTAAACAGGAACATGTCAGCTACTTCTAAACATCGATTTCAAACCCTAAAATTACTTGATGGATGTATCCAAATGTTACCATCTAACAAATATTACGTTGTTTACACCTCTAGAAAAGTGTTAAAATTTGTGATTAAACACAATTTTTTATGTAAGATAGACTCAACTATGTTGTATTTAGGTTGGTCCACTCACTGACAAGACAATCAACTAGGCAAGTGAGAGTCAATTGACCAACCGACTGGTTCCAAAAGTGACTAACTGACTGGCTCTTAAAGGGCCTAAATTCATAGGAGTCTATGATTTGCAACCGACTTGGATATTCAAATTTGACATAATCAACCATGTTTTAAGGGGATTAATTAAGCACAAAAGTATAAATAAGTGAGCTCATGTTTTAGTGCAACTTAGGTGTGAGTGTGATGAGACGCAATATTGCACTCTATGCAATAATACTATCTCTAGACACCAATGAGTTTCCTTGGATATGTTGTTTATGTTTTATGGTTTATACTAATAAAAATGCTTAAAATAAGATTAAAATATCACATGCACATCTTATGGAGAACTGGCTAAACGACGCACCATCATAATTCTCTCCACAACATAAGGATAGGGATATGAGTGTACTAGCAATGGATTAAATAAGGCCATAGGTCAAGGGTTCACACTAATTCAAAAAGGAAAAGAAAACTAAAGTTTGTTGGAAGATTATTGGAAATATGTGTTGGTTTATGTAACCCTTCATAAATGTAGTATGCTAATTTGTATGGCTAAAGCTGCCATTGTATCAATTTTGATATGCAAGTTAATTTATCATATATGCAATTCATTGAGGTTTATTTAAAACGAAGTCGTGAGGAATTGGCAAAAAAACTGAAAAGAAAAAAAAAAGACATTGTACTTCTACACTAGGCTATGAAACTATCACTATAGTAGACAAGCATTTGATACAATAAAATGTCCATAGATCAATAATTTTTTGAACCAACGGTAGGCCTCTATCAATTTTGGAAAATTACAATGAAACACAATCAGTGAGACATAAGATGTCAAATTACCATTCACCAATTTAGGATTAAGGTTTTGCTCTTGATTTATAAGCTTTGAGGCTTTATATCTATGTTTTGAGGTTCAATTTAGGGTTATGATTTTATAGTTTTCCTTTGGGGTTATTTATTTGTTTATTTTCATGTCAAAATATCAATATTTCTAGTCAAAAACTTACCCTGTAGCAGCTGAAACGTTTCAGAAAACCAGGAAACTGCTGGAAACGTTTAAGGAAATGGCTGAAAACTCTGGAAACGTTTCAAGAAACAGCTGGAAACGGAATGGAAACGTTTCTAATTTTTGGATACAGCCTGGAAATGTTTCAGTGGCGTTTCCAAGCCGTATCCCCTCTATTTAAGTTTCCGAAACGGAGAACGAAGTTTCCCCTCTCCCTCCTAGAAGTTTCCAGTAACTTAGACACTACACCAACAAGGGTGTAGCCTAACGGTGTCTCAAGGTCACTACCCAGTTGTTCCCGCTTTCTTTGTGGATTTTGCTACCGTAACGGATCAAATCGAAGCGTTGGAATTTTGCCTGGGGAGGTTAATTTGAGATGCAAAAAACTAATTATGCTAGTCACTTACGTTGCTTTTGATGCAACCAACTAGTCGGTCGAACCACAGCAGTGCAGAGCATACACAACGAAGTCTAAGTAATATTTTAAGGATTTTATGACTTATTTGTTTGTTAAAAAGGAAAAAATGACCTCCAAGAGTCTCTTTCGATTCAAGTGAACCTCAATCGAGAAAACAAGGAGGGGTAATTTTTATTATGTTAACGTGAAATAAACTGAATAAAAAATAAGAAAGAAAGAGAAGTTATCTAATTAATCCTACCACACATCTCTTTCCCCTTTCGGGTAACTCGAGAAGTCGTGGGATAGGAATTAGTATTACTTTGATAAATAAAATATGGAATGATATGGTCAAGCTTGCAGCATCTAACAAAGTATACTATCCTGCAAATAAGAACTATACTAAAGCAAAACAAAAAAATGAAAAAAGTGCAAAAAAGGGACAAAGACGCAGATCCCCCCTGGGAGGATGGGGAGTGGGCTCAAAAGAGCCTACTCGAGATCTTCTTTATTTATTGCGGTTACAATATTAGAGGAAGTGCTCTTTGGTCCCTGTTATCTGGGATCCAAAGGATTACAACAAAAGAAAAAAAGAAACTCAGTTGTAAGGGGGACTTTTGGGAAGGTCCAAATGGCCAAGAAATGTATTTTCGGGCAGAGCTTCCTTCTACTTTTTGATGGACCTGCTAAAAACCAGCAAGCAAATGTCAGTAAAAAGTGCCCAAAAACACTTTGGAAGTGTCTTTGGACAACCCACAAAAAATACCCAAAAAAATTACCAAGTTAAACCATTTGAAAAATGCAGTAAAATAACCGAGGAAAGCAAGCTTCCCTTGGAATCTTAGCTTGCCTTTTGGGCAGCCAATACAAAGTGCACTTTATATTGCAAAATTTAACTCTAAATAAAGAAAGACTATTCACTTTAAACAAGATTTAGATCTACTTTAAAACTACTTATAAAAAATGAAAGATTTTTACTGCTAGATCTAGTTTTTTAAAGAAAAATGACTTGGATCTTTTTTTTTATGAAATTAGATCTATGCATGCAACTCCTATATGTTCAGATCTAGAAAAGATATTAGCTTAAAACAGTAGATCTAAGATATAGGAGACAAGTAACCAAGGAAGTAGTGATTAAAAAGGAGAAAGAGTGAAAGAGGTGGCTTGGTGCCTGAATGATCAACCGTAGAGCTTTCCGTGAAATGTCGAGGGACTATGCCTTTGAAAATGTTTGGAGAAAATGAAGAAACAAGCTAGATCAACGCTTTCTCCAAGCTAAGAACCTGCAACTAACCGAATGGTTTGCCAAGATGCTTGTGAGTCCAATTAATACATAAATAGAGAGATTAAAACAACATGCATATAATCTTATAAAACATGTTAGATCTAGATCTTCTAGGCATGCATATAAGAAAAGGAAATAGCCAATAAACTTATTAACTAAGCTCATTTCCTACCAAGATCATAATAAACTTATTAACAATCTTTCAGCACTCGAAACACAAGACCATAATAGGCCAGCTATGAAAAAAATTACAAATTACCTCAGTGAAACATGGCAATGCTCATCCACACAAAATAACATGACAACATCTTGCCTCCAAAGCTTTCTTTTATTCAAAGCAACAAAAAATAACTACAGTATTACAACAGCAAACCAATTCTCTAGCCAGCTCCAACTAGCTTGAAAGAGAGAATGGTTGCGTTATCTATAGCCAGAGCAAGCCCCTGAGGGGGACTACCTACACTGAAGATAGACTCGGAGTGTATCTGAGTTGAACCGAGTCACACTGAATTGAACTGAGTCACACTGAAGAGGTGAATGACACCTTTCACCTAACAACCACTCCAACCAATCATTAACTGCCAACCTAACCACCTAACTTCTCCATTGGCGTCCTTCACTCCCTTGCGCGTGAGTTTCCAAGGTTGGTAGGAAGTGGGTGATGTCATCCATAGTAATACATTCGCTTCCTCCAAAAGTTTAAAACATAGTTTTAATTTTTTTAAACAATTTTATATTGGAGAGGGGTCCACCCTAAGTCACCTGGTTCGAATTCGTGTTTGAGTTCGGCCACTTTCAAGTTCGTCAAAAATTCGGCACTCAAAATTTTGGTGATAAAATTCGGCATTCAATTCGAGTGACTATAAAATTTAAAAATAATAAAAAATACATAAAAAAAAATTTAATAAAATTTAATATGCTCATTAAACTAAATATTAAATTGAAACTTTATATAAGTGAAACTAGTTATTATAGTCTATACAATCATTAATCAAACCAATTTGCCACAAACCCAAGAACCAATTTGATCATTAAAAAATACATTGAAATTTTAATAACATTGAAAAAATAAAAAATACATCAACAATTTGAAACGATTATAAAAATGAAACCATTTACTATACCATATTTATTATACCATCATTAATTGAACAAGTTTGCCGCAAACCCGTGAAGTAGTTTCCTCATTTTTCACAAGCCCACATATCAGTTTGCCACAAATTGGTTTATTACGAACCGGGGAACAATTTTTTTGGTTTCTAGTTTGACTTTCAAGTGCTGAGACTCGAGAGAGAGCCACCGTCGACAGTGATATCTATTGCAGTTCCTGTCGAGGGAGTCAGACTAGCAGCGAAGCATAGACTCACAAGTATTTTAATTTTTCTCAGCATCTGGTGAATTAACAACAGGACGTGGATGCGAGGACAGGGAGAATACGTATTCATTGTTCCTAACTCAACATCTGAACAGAAATCACAGGCTCACGGGATAGGATTGAATTTAAAGAATGAAATTCGACGAATTTAAATTATTAAGATCGTGCTCAGATAAAATTCGACGGATTTCGATTTTCATGCCTTAAAAGCGACGAATGCGATGACTTAGGGTCCACCCCCTCCTCCAAACTCCACCCTCACCCTCACGCACGAGCTTGAAATTAGTTGACATCACCCACTTTACATGCCATCTCGTTCATAACATTTGAGATAATGCATTAAAAATATATCCAAGGTTTGTAATACTCGTTATATGAAAGGGGGGTCCGCCACCTAAGAAAACTTGCTAACTTGTTTGGTGTGTTAACGTGAGTCCCTCCTTGACGTCACCACCCACTTTAAACCATATGATACCTCACCTTGCAACCAAAGTTTGAGTTTTAGCATTTGAAAAAAAGGGTCGCATGCTTTATGGGGACCCATGCCATGTCATTCCCACACCTTTTTTAAATGAATTTTGACTTTTTCAACTTTGTCCCTTTGTGCCAAATCGTTGCAATTTAGCATTAAAATGCCATTTTGATGCTCTGTTAGCTAATTAATGCTCCACGGGGTGTTCCGGCCACCCGAAACATAGGAAAAGTGGCCCCTGGGGTAAAGAGGACGCTCTGAGTGTGAAAACGAGCATCCCCACGCCAAAAACATACTCTACACCCGACTTTTATTACACCTTGAAATTTTCTAATTAAACCATTAAAAATGGCCTAATTTTGCGGGAAAATTTTATTTTCTCGGAATCAGACAAAACTCTAGGGGGACCTAGCACATGTCCATACGACTTACTTTGAATGCCTAGCATGTTGAAAAACACTGACACGAAGTCTCTAATAACCTCCTAAGGCCTAACCATCGAGACGACTACCCCAACTTTGAAGGTGTGAGTGAAAAACTCATAAATTATTAGTCGTTTGTTCAACAACCAATAATAACCAAGGGAAAAAACACTTTGCCCTAGTCGACTTGATGCTTAAGTCTAGGAAGCCAAGCCTTTTTATAAAAATTTATCATGCGAGAACATTTTTTACAACTCCCTCAAGGGGGTGTGAACATGTGGTACAAGAAAAATTAAAAAAAAAATTCCCAGAAGAAGCTGGCGGACTTCTGAACTATGATCATGAACGAGTGTGCTTGTTCAAACCTTGTTGGCTCACTTGAAAAATCCACCAAGTACAACTTACCTTAAAGGTAAAATCATAATAAAGACATACATCACAGTATCTCAGAGGGAGACAACCAACATTACAACTAAGTAAAATTAAATTAAGATATCCTTAATGCCTCATTAACACATTAACATATCTAGAATTTAGAGGCAACTCTAACACAAGGAAATTCTGCATGGGGAACTAGGATTTTCCCAGCAGCAAACCCGATATCAAAACCTCACCATCAGATCTTCAATCCATTGACAGGTCCAAGGGATGGCACTGGCTTTTGGTCAATTCAGGAGGCCATTTAGCATATTAAGGGAGCAAAAGCAGAAGAATCAAAAAAGAAGTTTAGATACTTAAAAGGCCAACATTTTCCCAGTAGCAAACCCGATATCAAAACCTCACCATCAGATCTTCAATCCATTGACAGGTGCAAGGGATGGCACTGGCTTTTGGTCAATTCAGGAGGCCATTTAGCATATTAAGGGAGCAAAAGCAGAAGAATCAAAAAAGAAGTTTAGATACTTAAAAGGGCAACATTTTGCCCACTAGGGCCATTGTGAGATTCCTCTGCGCCTCCTTCGGCCCCAATGGAATGGAAAAGTTGCTTCAAAGCCCAGACAGTGGGGCCACCATCAATAGATATGTTTGTGCATTTAGTGGTTTCTCTGATCTTGACGTTTGGATATAGTCTGGAGATTTACAATTGGAAGATCGATAGCTGTCACAGATTTTTTAGTGACTATGCTAGAGACATCAAAGAGGGAACCATAAAATCACTTCTAGGCTAAGAAGGTGGTCAGTATTGAAGTATCTTCGGATGATGATCTCGCTTCAGGGCGATGAGATCCAACTTTTTATTAATGAGATCCATTTTTTTGGATAAAAAATGGGATTGAGAATAGATATGGGGGTTCCCATGGGTCAGTATGTTCTCTCTAATACAGGTCCCTATTATGAGCATATCAAACTTTTGTGAAGCCTATCAGGGGGGATTCCATTCCTATTATGGTAAATTCCCCTGATTCCATTGTCTCTCAAAAGCATTATCTCTAAGGCAAATTGAGGATCCCCGTGGCATCTCAGTGCTCTATCTTCGAGGGTAAGCAGCTTGAGAATCAGCTAAAACTATCTGACTAAAATATTTCCCAGGATTCTACTCTTTTCTTGGGTATTAGATTGCACGGAGGAGTTATAGGTAAGGGTGCAGCCTCAGCATCCAAACCCCTGTTCAAAGATATGGTCAAAAGTAAATCAGCTACTCCAAACAGATTAGAATCTCTCTATGCCTAGTGCATATATACTATATAGTGGATAAGTTAGAAGAGGTGCTACTGTTGGAACTTGGAAGTGTCTTCCCAGGAAGTCAATTATATCCATTCCAACTAAAAGAAAGAAGCAGCCGTTTGTTGTTTTAATAGTTACTAGACTACCTCTACAGATATGTACAAGTGGATACATACAAATTGGACACGAGTGTGAGATATCACGTTGTTCTAAGGGATTTTTTATTGTCTAGTTTTACAATCATGATGTATATCATAAAGTGATGGAGGATGGACCCTAGTTCTGGGAAAGAACGAGACTGTTTATAACGCCATGGTTTCCATAATTTGATCCTAACACTATGTCAGAGAAAACAATTCCTGTATGGGTTCATTTGCCCAATTTGCCATTACAGTTTTAGCATTTACCAGATTGGAAGACATTGGAAATACTCTGGGTAGTTATATTAGAACAGATATCAAAAGAGCTAAGGCAGGTATAGCCACATGTGCTCATATTTGTGTTGAGGTAGATCTTAATAAAGGTAGGCCAGATAAAATCATTTTCAAATGAGAAAATTTCAGGTATACTCAAATTCTAGAATCTAGATTATGAGAACACTGCTTTCCAATGTCAGAATCGTCAACAAATGGGTCACCTCCAGAATACTTGCCCACAGGCCCAACCACATCCTCCAAGAAAGAAAGGGTCCAAGCCAAAGACAAAGAGCTGGCAATATCCTGGGCAACAGTATGAGTAGGCTAATGAAATAGATGAAAAAGAGGAGGATTGCAAAATACTTCAAAATTAGAGAAGTAAGAAGAGGTTGTCCAGAAATTTTGAATGAAGGAAACCTCTCTCTGACAAAGAATCAAGAGGATAAACATCCTTGAGACATCTCTCCTTCAGGGGCTGTGGTAACTATGGATACATCAACAGGAATGAAGTAAGCTTATAAATCAGAGTGTTCCCATTTGAACAATGAACAGAAACTTTTGGTGAAAAGTGGGCCTTTGGACACTGACTGACAGATGGTAGCTATAAATCCCTCACCAGCAGGGTGCACTGAGGTAAAAAAAGAAGGGGAAAAGAAGGAGGATTGAGAATTTCTTCAAACCCTGATTCTTTGTAAATGACATTTCTGATTTCTTTGCTCATACTAGGATGCATATGGTTGGATATTTTTAAATGCTTAAATAGCAAATATTTGTACTGTACTACATGCACCTGAAGAATGTGATTTCCATTCTTTTTGTGAATAGAAATTGCAATATTTTTCCTTGTAAAAACGAAAGAATAAGGAAATTATGCAGGGCCTGTTGAAAATTTATGGAAGCAAACTGGATTTGCATATAAAATAATTTCATTTTCTTTTTTAAAACAGAGAGTAACCAAGTTGCTGATAAAAGACAAAAAAAAAATCAAGAGGATATTCCGATATTACCATATCCAAATTGGTCTTTGAAAGAGGAAAAATATTCCTTGTCTTCCTTTTTTAAGCTGACATCTCTAACTAGTGCATCATATTCCTTCCTATCTGCAATTTCTTGAAGCCTGTCTAGGCGATCCTTAAGCTCTTTACTCTGCAAAAATATAAATCCATACAACTCATCAGCAATTAGATTAAATCTATAAATTCAAAATCACCAAATAGTATTCCAATCACCAAAACTATAAATGCAATATTCGTAACCAAATTAGTATTACTTGACTTTTTAAAATAATCTAGCTATATATAACCTTCTCCCTAGGCTTTGGACTCGGAAGTACAAAGCTGACACCGGTAAGCAGACGAGAAAATTTTGGTCTTTGAGAAGGCTCTATTTGCAACCATATATCTCTGATTGCTGTGTAAGGAACTTCATCGGACGAGACATATTTTCCTGCAGACGAGAGAATTTTGGAAGAATCTGTATTTGCAAATGACACTGCCATTTCCAGTAACTCCCGAATGGCAAGATTGCTCTTCAAGACAAGGCCATTAGACTGAAGTGATTCCTCCATATCGTCTAACTCAAAGCATGCTCTTCATGACGTAATCAATGTTCCTACAAGGATACCAGCAGGCTTGTTATTACCATCATTATTTTCTTATATGAATTACAATTGTCTGACTTCATTTGTTGACACTTCTATCAAATGTAGCTAATTAGTAAGTAAATGAAATCCTTGAACTTTATACAACTTAAAATAATTATATAATGGCTTGCCATGACAAACCCTTAACATGCATAGCATGAAATAGTAAGACAAAAGAAAAAGTGATATGAAAAAGAATACAAGACAGACATGAGATTATTGAAAACATATTGCAGGAACAGAGATGAATGGCAAGAAAGTTGAAAACAAGAAAAAACAGCATCAACAACTTAAAATTTAAAACTAGTCTTGCATGAAATGCAATGGTAACGTTCTTAAGGAGGCAAACTGTCAAAATGTTTAGACTTTGGCAAATGAAATTTTAAGTAAACAAAAAGAGTACACAAATTTTATACCTTGTATTTCATAGCTTAGAACTTTTAAGTTTTAAATATTTAATAAAGTGGTGATTTCATTAAAGTGACTTAAATGATAATATAATCACGTCACTTTAAGGTTGCGTAAGTGGTTTACTAACTTACATCTCTCTCATGAGATATCTCTATGTACTGACTTTAATATACATTGAATGATACTGAATCTCTCTTCCCTCTCTACAATGCTTCTACATTAAAACTGCTCTTCATCAGCAGTTTGATATGACAGATTTTAACGCTGCTTCACTACTTTCTTGGTCTGCAGATCACTTAATCTACATCCGGGATAGGTCTCTCTCAGCCCAAGTATGCCCTGGATCTCTTGAGCAGATTTCGTATGATGGATTGCAAATCTGCCCCCAGGCCATTTTTGTCAGGAATTAAGTTGTCAACCAAGTGCTCCACTCCTTTGGTTGACGCCACTTTGTATCGGCAGCTTGTTGGCAGCCTATTGTACTTGACACACACTCGTCCCAACATCTCCTCTGCAATTGGCTTGGTTTCTCAGTTCATGCAAGAACCACATGAGCTCCATTGGAAAGCCGCTAAGCGGATTCTTTGTTACATTAGAGGAACACACATACGGCATTCAGTACTCATCTAATGGTAATGGAAACTTAATGGGTTATACTGACTCTATTGGGATGGTGATCCTGATAACCGTAGTGTTAAAGAATAGCATCACGAGTCATTCTCCAAGCCAATCTTGTGTGCCCAGGATTGGGCCTCATGTGTTGAGGTAGAGAGCCTGAGTTGGAATAAGGAACGTGGAGTAAATTCTTAAGTTAAACTCAAGAATGACTAAGCCTTCAATGTACAAGGTTATTTCTCATGTGTTGAGGTGAATACTTTGATATGTCAAAGTGATGATGTTGTACAGTCTTGTTGGACAAGAATAAGAACTTGTGTGTCAAGTCGGATCCTCATGTGTTGAGGTGGACCTCCAACGTAGAGGTGATGCTTTGCATATCGAAACATTAATGTTGTGATATATTACTAATCATGATCACTAATTGCTATTAGGTCTCCTCTAGAGACCACCTCTAGAGTGAAATATTTTAGCATATGACCACTTGGTTCGAGAGTAATATAATATGATCACGGCATCTGACAAATCTTCTTAGTATAATTTGATATGATAGATAAATTAAAATTAGCACATATTGACCATGCAGATCAGATAAGAGATAAAGATAAAATGCATAGAGAACAAAAAGAATTTGAAATTGCTCATGAGAAGACTTCAGTTGATTAAAGAGAACTCGATTCGTTAAGCATCAGTTAAATTAACAATGTATGCCTCAGTTAATTAAAGGAGAACTCATAGTGGTCACTTCAGTTAATCAATCAGCATGATTTTAGTTAAGAATAGTTAACTAAAGTGTTAATAAAAAGGAACAAGTTAAATAAAGTGTTTTGCCTAACAACATTTTAGTTACACTAAAAGACAACACTTTAGTTAAACTAAAGGACAACACTTAAGTTATGACACTTAAGTTGCAACACTTGCATGATGACACTTGAGTTAACATCCTAACTAAGATCCTACCTCTAGTTAGAAGGCAAGTTCATTCTAAAGTCAATAGAGCATGATTTAATGTCAAAGAAGAAAGGCATTGCACGTTGAATTATGCGAGATTGAAGAAATAAAGGTGCAGAGCAATTCTCCAAGAAGAGCATCTGCTATAGTTTACATGGGAGCCGAATTCCCCATGCAGTGATTCGCTACTTCTTGCATGTGATTGTTTTTGGCAAGCTATTAATGTATTGATCACATTGCAAAGTTCATCTGGTTGATCTCTCTTTTTTGTTGCTCAGTATCTACACCTAGGGTGTGTATTCTCTCTTATCTTGCACCTAGGGTGCCGAAAGTGTTAGTTTTTATAACTCAGTTGGTCCTTCCCCATGATTTTGATCACATGGGGGGGCATAAATTGTATTTTTCCTAGTGAACTTTTTAATGAAAAGTGTGTTTTATATTATTAAAGTGACTTTTGTACTTTATTAACTTAAAGTGACTTTAAGTTGTGGGACCCAAAAAAGTGCATTTAATGTATTTAATAAAGTGAATATGTGCATTAAATGAAAGCCTTCAAATAAAGCTAATCTCATCCTTTGATTAAGTTGGTTGCGTTAGTTAGGGTTAGTTTGGGTGAGATAAAGTCTAAAAGAATGTCTAGGGAAAAGAGAGAGACATCACATCAGAAGAAGAAGACAAGAAAGAGAGAGAAATAAATTTTTTGAAGGAAATTTCTGATTTGTGAGAGACTGGTCATCAAGCTGAAGGCATGATTCCCAAGAAATTTGCAGCATTCATTGGATCATACAACCAGACCGTACAGTCATTATTCCAGACTGTACATGCACAAAAATCGAGGCAAATTGCATTCACGGATTTCGAGACAGAATTTTCTACATTTAATGTTGGGCAGAATCCGTACAGTCTGTACTTGGCATGAATCTCGAGAAAACTGTTGTGTACAGTTCGCACGTGTGGGTTGACTGTGAGTATTTTTGGCGCGTTTTTCAATGCATATTTATAGATGAGGGCTTCTGAAATTGTTTTGATGTTGTTGAAGAAATTCTGAGTTGTTGAAGTTCTTATTTCTCTCATAAATAAAATTCTTTCTCTGGGTTTTCCTCTAGGTGAGATTTTGCCCTGGGCTTGGCCCTAAATTTCTGTGTTGTCACATTTATCTTCAAATTAAAGTTGAGTGCATTGGTGTTTATACTTAAAACTATCAGACAAATTCATCTTATGAATCTGCAATTGTTTTGTGATTGTTTATCAAATTTCTTCAGAAAGCAATTTGCAATTGTAAAAGACATTATCTTCTATCTATCATTATTATACTGAGAAGATCTACTGGGGTTTTTCATCCTCGTTGTTTTGAGGGTTTTCCCTAAGGTACATCCTGTGTTATGGTTTAATGTTTATGTGTATGAATGGTTCATTGATTTCAAGTATTCGGTCCTTCCGCACTTAAAGAATTAAAGATCAAAGCTCAACATATTTCAATAAAAAATTCAACATGGTATCAAAGCTCAAGCCATGAAGGAGCTAATTTTTGACAAGCAAGCTTAAGCCTACGTAGATCCTGAGAAGTTAAGCACAATACTTGAATACAATAGCATCGATCTCAGTAAGACCAGAAGAGCGACTTGGAGGCACCTCCAATTTCAACACTTGGAAGGCCAGGTTCTGAACATCCTGGAAGAACATGACTTAGATGGCTTCGTATCTAATGTGGTGGAAGAGCCCGCTACTAATGCAGGGCACAATAATTACAAGAAGAACCAAACCAAAGCCAAGCAGATCATCAATGATTCAATGAAGGATAACTTGATGTCAGTGATCACTCCTTTGAAGACCACAAAGGAATGTTTTGATACTTTGAGAAAGCTCTATGAGAAGAAGGCTCTGAGTTAGAAGAGGGCATTGAAGAATAAGCTTCGGAATCTAAAGATGGAGAAGGACGAGACAATGGCCTCCTTCTTCACAAAGATGTCTCAAGTAAGAGATTAACTTACTAACATTTGAGTAATGGTGGATGAAGATGATCTCATTCAACCCGTTGTTGATGGTCTCCCATCCTCATGGGAGACATTCTTGGTTGTTGTTAATGGTCGAGGGGTGCAACCTAAATTTGAGAGGTTGTGGCATGACTGCCTCGAAGAGGAAAGGCCAATCCAAAGCAAGACTGTTTGCACCAAAGAAGAAAACCTTGCTCTTACGACAAGGATGAAGAGAGGAAAGAAGCACTTTTCTCAAAAGAAGTTTTCTCATCCAAAGAAGAAGGTATACAACAAATATTTTGATAAGTCAAAGATCATATGCTACAACTGAAACAAGAAGAGCCATTATGCAAGGGAGTGTCAAGCAAAGCAAAGAGGAAAAGGAAGATTCCATGCTTCTACTACTACAGAAGATGAAACTACTCAAAAGAATGCATCTGATGAAAAGGAGACAAGGAAGGAGTATTATCTTGTCTCGGCCCTTTCTAGATCCGTCACCACAAGTGCTAAAGACATGGTTGGTTGATAGTGGCGCATCCAGACACATGTCAGGATACAGGAGTGCTATAACAAATCTAAAGGAAAAAAAGTTCACATGCAAGGTGGAGCTTTGAGACAACACAACCTATTCAATCCAAAAAGTTGGATCCACCTCCTTCCAATTGAGCTCTGGTGATATACTACATGTGGAGGACATTCTATATGTTCTGGGCTTGAAGAAGAACCTCCTATCAGTCTCGTTTCTAGAAGATAAAGGCTTTCGAGTTATCTTCATAGATAATCAAGCACTCTTATGGTCGAAGAACAAAGACTTGAAATCTGCAGGTATGATTGGAGTTAGAGATGGAGGTCTCTATAAAATACCTGGGAAGTTTATTCAAGCTTTGATCCACAACACAATCAATCCATGCGAGTTGTGGCATAGAAGACTTGGTCACCTCCACTTCAAAGTGCTACCTGGATTGCAAAAGATGGTAAAAGGAATATGTAGACAGTTGACAGTACCCTACAACCCCTAACAGAATGGGGTTGCCGAAAGGAAGAACAAAACCATATGTGAGGCTACAAAAGCCATGATGCATGATCAAGATTTGTCTACCTCCTTATGGGCAGAAGCCACCAATACAGTTGTGTATATCCAAAATAGAAGCCCTCGTGCCATTTTGGAAGAGAAGACACCTGAAGAAGTGTTCACTGGTGAAAAACCAGATATTTCACACATGTGGATCTTCGGGATTCCTATTTACATTCATGTATCGAAAGAAAAGAGGACAAAGATGGATCCATCCGAAAAGAAGGGCACCTTTGTTGGCTATAGCAATTTATCCAAAGCCTACAGAATATATGTACCAGATGAAAGACACATTGAAGTTCGCAAAGATGTGACATTCCATGAAGAGGCTGCAATCAAGCGCTCGAAAGAGCTTCAGTATGATACAGACTTAGAGGAGCATGAGACTCCCATGATGGAGGACCCAGACTCTGGTTCTCCCCATTCAAATGTTGGGAGGTAGAATGCAGAAGAGTCCTCAGATTCGCTAGCTCTTGAAGAACCAGTAGAACTGATTGAGAGGTCACTTGATGAACCTGTTATCCAACTTTTTGTACCATAGTTGGGTTACCTGAGGAGCCGCCGGTTGACAGACTTGTTCAAAGTCTGATTCCAGTGTATCAGTTGATTCGTCTACATGTCTAGCCAATATTGGCTAGCCAATTTTTTATTTGAATAATTTTGACCATGGCCCCGCGGAGTTTGTAATAAAATGTGCTAGTAGGGTATTTTTGAGTGGTTCGATCTCCTGAGACGTAGAATCTCAAATAAGGTATTCCAGGGAGTTTTTTGCCCATGACAATTATGCTTTGCCTTCAGCCGAGTATAATTGACAAGGTTTTCTCTCGCTTCCTCCAAAGCTGGAATGCCCAATGTTGAATTCTGGGCCTTGGGGGGTTATTAAAGCCCAACTTAGTGTTATAAGCCTACTAGACATTATTTAGATAGATCATGGTCATGTCCTAAGTCAGTTGGACACATAAGAAAAATTCGAAAAAAACTTTTTCGAACAGTGAAAAATTATTTTTTTAATTTTTAATTTTTAATTACTTTTCCTAAGTTTTTTGGGTTAATTTTCCCATAAATTAAATGGAAAAAACCCGTTCGTGATCCGGACTCAGAATTCAGTGATTGAAGGCTCTAAACTTAAGCCAAAAATCATTCTTGATCAACCAGCCAGTCAGAACCAGCTTTCAAATCAGCAATCGGACACATAATGCCTTTTTACTCAAAAAAGTCAATTTTGAGTAAAAAAATGATTTTTAGTAAAAAAATGTTTTTTATTA
>LPNX010920168.1:911216-1018613 GCA_001517045.1 Pseudotsuga menziesii | reverse complement strand
TTGGATGATTGCACTTAATGGATGAGGTGATGTTGTTTTAATGCTTTTCTTTCTTGTTTATTTGAGATTATGATGTTATGCTTTAGAAGGCTTCTGTAAGCACATAAAAACAGGTATTTGCGGTTTGCAAGTAGCTGTTTATTGATTTACTTCTAGAATTTTAAAAAGAGCATTGTTTTATTCATTTGTAGTTCATGCTCTTCTTTATTTCAATTTGTGAACAATACATGATCTAATCTCTGTATGGCAAGTCTATGAGTGTTATCTTCCATCCAACCAAGCAGAAATTCGAGCTCAGCTGCATCTTCTTCTCTTGGAGTCAAGTACGTTTTTCCGATAATTGCATGCTTCATGAGATCCAAGTGTTTTAAAAAGATCCACAGGTTTGACCATTCTCTCCTTGTTTTTATTCATCATTCAAATTAAAAAATCTTTATTTTCTTGGGATTAGGGCACATTTGGGCTAAAGTGAACATTCATTCACTTAGCCTTTGCCCCGGTTGGCTGCCCTGTGCTTTATTTTCAGCCTTTTAGGCCTTTTATTTGCAGTCTTTCCTTCCCTTAGTTCGTTGTCCACTTTTCCCCACTTTTTGCGCTTTTGGATAGCCCTCTTTTGCCTCATTTTTTCAATTTTTGCAGCCCCTTTCCATCCTCTTTTTGGGCCATCTTTTGGGCTGTATTTTCAGCCTTTTAGGCCTTTTATTTGCAGTATTTCCTTCCTTTTGTTTGCTGTCCACTTTTCCCCACTTTTTGCCCTTTTGGACAGCCCTCTTTTGCCTCCTTGTTCCACTTTTTGCAGCCCCTTTCCATCCTCTTTTTGGGCCATCTTTTGGGCTATATTTTCAGCCTTTTATTTGCAGCCTTTCCTTCCTTTTGTTTGCTGTCCACTTTTCCTCATTTTTACCCTTTTGGACAGCCCTCTTTTGCCTCTTTGTTTCCACTTTTTGCAGCCCTTTTCCATCCTTTTCTTCAACCATCTTTTGGGTTGTACTTTCAGTCTTTTTCACCCTCATTTTGCAGCCATCTTTCTCTGATTTGCAGTCCTCTTTCTCACTTAGTTTCCAGCCTTCTTTTGACTTGCATTTTGCTCTCTTTCCACCCCTTTTTCACCCCTCTTGCCTTGCCTTTTTCTTGCCTCTTTTCTTCCTTCTTCTTGGTGAGTTTGGGTAAATGTTTTTAGCTAGTTTATAGATTAAATTTCAAGTTATTTTTTATCAACTAATATCATAACAAGTGTGTGTCTAGAGCTCTTAGATTGCAGACAGGTGAAGGAGAGCGCAAAGGCCACAAACGAACAAGGAGTGCAAAAAGAACAAAAAGACTGCTATCCCTCTTCTTGCATCCCCTTCTTTCCCCGTTCATCCAAGAAGCAAAGAACACATCATCATTGTAAAAGATTAATAAAAAGAGCTGAGTGGGAGGAAGTCTCCTTCCTTTTCTACTTCCCCTATTTTGGGGAAGTGTGTCTTGTGTTCATTTTCATGATTTACTTAGTATAGTTTTCCTTAATCAATTAGTTTAGTTCTTTGATTAGACTTAGTTTCATTCTTACTAATTGCTAGATTCATCATTGCTTGTTGGTATCTTGTTATAAATTGTTAAATCATAAGAAGAACCAAAATCTCTTGAATCTCACCATAAGGTGGATCAAGAGTGCTCTCTGTCGGAAAGTTTTAATAAACCACCTTTCATATTAATTATTGTGTTTGTTTAATTCAAATCATCCATAAGTAAGACTCTTGAACTTGCAGAAACACAAGTCAAGAGCACTCTCTATCGAAGAGCACCTTAGGTTTGCACAACCCTTGCATTAGTATCATCTAGATTAGCTAAGTCTCTTGAACCAATGTCATAGGTCAAGAGCGCTCTCTGTCGGAGACTTTTAATTAATTAACTTAATAAAATTCGTAACTCACACCCCTTTAATTAATTAACCCCCCTCCCTCCTTGCCGAAGTATGCTCTGACCGATCCTAGATCGAAGTACCCAGAAATGGCACTGGATCTTTAAACCCCGCAAGAGTAACCTAATAACACTTAACACCCCGTAACCAACGCACCGTCGTTGTAGGGATTCTTCCAACGTACTTCCTAGTAGAGGCGCCGAAACCTCCCGCTGTCATAGATTCTCAGCTAGCTAGTCACTTAACAATATCAGCCTGGGATACTGGGCGGGCTCGACATGTCTTCAACGGAGGCGACTTAGAAGAGTCTCCCGACTTTGATAAACCTTTTTGTTGACACCCTAAAGCAAGACCATAGTTAAAAACTCTTAAAAATTACCAAGAGCACTTGCAGAACCTAACATTCACTGGCATCTTTTGGGATTCACATCTTTCTAAACACGAAGCATCTCCGATAATTTTACTCCATAGGCACTGGTTCCATATTTTAGCATTGTTGATAATCTGGGCCATTTGTCCATTGAATGTTTGATTATAAGTCATATCTGTGTATGCTTTATTTATTTTCGTGAATTGCTCAAATATTTGTCTATCTTTTAATTCCAGTGATAGCAACGTGGATTGCCTTGTCTTATGCTCAATTCATCACATTAATCATCTAAAATCACAATAACTCCTAAACAACACCCATCCGCATCCAAAACATCTAAAAATTAACTTAAACATTGAGCCATAGAAAACTCTTTGTTAGGGACTACCCCCCTTGGCTTCGTTAGAAGTTAGCCTAAACGGAGGAGCTAAGAGTAGGTGACACTACCTAGCTCTGTGCTTGCCCCCAAGGTCACAACTCTCCCACTTTCTCAAGTGAGGAGACAACTTTCGGAAGATTTCTGCTGCTGGTGTGCAATCGGCGGACAACAGAACCTCCTGCTAAAAGAAGATCCACGTGGTGCCAAGACATTCTACAAGATGTCGAAAGCCATGGAGCACCATTAGGCTCATCCAGAGAGCGAAAGAAACCTGATAGATATTCAGGGTATGGTGCACATATGAGTCACATCAAAGATTCAGAACCTTCCACCTATGAAGAAGCTACACAGCAGCAAGTCTGAAAAGATGCAATGCTAGAGGAATACAAATCTATTATGATGTTTGGGAAATTGTTCATAAACATGAAGGGAAGTCCATAGTAACTTCCAGATGGCTTTAAAAGATCAAGCATGTTATGATGGCAGTATTGAAAAGTATAAAGCTATATTTGTTGCCTAAGGTTTATCACAGAGAGAAGGCATAGATTATGATGAAACATTCACGCATGTGGCCAGATACACCACTATTCAAGTTATGATCTCACTTGCATCTTTTCTAGGATGGAAACTTCACCAGATGGATGTGAAGACAGCCTTCCTCAATGGTGAGTGTTATCCACTAATTTGCAATTAATGGATTTCTAGTAAGTCGCCAAAGTATTGAACAAGCCAATTGTTCATTGTCACTGCTCAGAAGTTCTGTGGTTACATCAAGACCTGCTTTGGTCCCTTTTTTTAATAAAATGCATGTTCATACCCCTTGGGGGCGTTGTAATAAATGCTCTAACATGACAAACATTTTGTAAAGGACTTGGCTTCCTAGGACTTGGCCATCAATATGATCATTCCAAGGTGTTTTTTCCCTTGTCAATTATGCAATGTTGAATAAGCGATGTATAATTTTCGAGTTTTTCACCGCTCCTCCAAAGTTGGAATGGTCGTCTTGGTGGTTAGGCCTTAGGAGGTTATTAAAATTCATGTGTCGATGTATATAAGTGTGTTAGGCATCGATATTGAGTCGAATGGACATGTACTAGGTCTCCCTAGAGTTTCATCTAATTACAAGAAAAAATTACGTTTTTTAAGCCATTTTTAGTGGTGTAATTGAAAAACTCCAAAGTGTACTAAAAGTGTGATCCAGAGTCCGTTTTTGGCGTGTATGGGCTCGTTTTCAAGCTCAAAGCACCTCCTTTACTCCAAAACCCACTTTTCCCAAGCTTCGAGTGACTATATTGTCCCGTCTGACATTATTTCTCTACGTGTGCGACGAAATGGCAAAAAATCGCTAAATTTTGACGAAATGCACCAAAGACAAAAGTTTTAAAAAGTCAAAAATCATTTTTTTAAATAAGAAAATGACTTGGCATGTGGGTCCAATGGGTATGCGACCCTTCTCCAAACATAATCGTAAAGCAAACTTTGGGTAAAAAGCTATGGTTATGAAGTTTTCAAAATAGAGGTGACGTCAACCCACATGAGTTTCACGCCAAAACTAAGCATGGATTCGAATGGGATTGGGGTGGACCCCTCTTCATATAATAAATGTTAAAAAACCTTTGGTATGTTGAAGTTTGTAATATATCATGTGATCTAGTTCTTCAAGATAGCGCATGGGTTGGTGGAGAATCACACGTGGGTGGTTGGAGTAGCAAGTAGGTGGTTGTAAGTTGGTGAGGAGAGCATCTATCTTGGAGAGGTGGCGCTTTCTCACTTCATTCGACACCAAACACTCCACCATCTCAGGTAAACTCATGTCCACTCCAGTTGCTTGGTGCGCCCCCCAAGGGTTTGTAAAACTCTAAAAAGGCGAGGCCTTCTTCCTCATTCCGGACGAATGGAAGGAACCTCTGCTCATGTAACTTGTAAATGCTTATCCTTTTATGAATAAAGTTGAGACTTTGGAGGACAGATTGATGGCGCAAGAACTCTCACTATTATGAATGTTTGATTAAAAAACCGATGTGATATATGCTTCGTTATTTTTCCTTTTATGCAAATATTGATTATCTGGCTAAGAACATTATATGCTAATCCATAGAATAAACATTTGAAGGTTCAATTTGTTTATTTATGAGTAGTTATCTAAGATCTAAGAGTTGCATGTTGTAGTTGGTTATACTTATGCGCTTTTGATTTTATTTAATCTACCATACTAGATCTAATCACTTGTTTGAAGGGTTCTTTAGTTGTGCAGATCACCAAGTGTGGAGAAAGATTGGAGCTGGGCTGCATCTTGTCTTCTTCACCACATATTTTGGACCTAATGCTTCTTGTTTTCAGGCATCCTACTCCTCAATCTTGTTCAAGCTTGGGCTTGAGTTCCTTCTCTTTCCTTTTTCAAAACTACAAATCTCTTTCTTTTCCGGTTACTTTCATTTAACAAGTAAATCGTATGCAAAAGTTCATCATTTTTATTTACTTGTTTGATTAGATCTAAAAGTGCTTTTGTTTCATAATCATAAGCTTAGATCTAATTTCTCTTTCCTAGTACTCAAAGTAGCAAAATCATTCTAGCTTTCAGCAAGTACTAGGTTGTATTTTCTTATTGTATTTTATTGACTAACCAACTAATTTACAAATACATAGCTTGCTGGTTTTTGCCTTTTCGTGACAAGTTAAGCGAAAAATGGTGGCGAAATTTTGACGTTTCAAGCCCATAAAATCACCTCTAATTCCCCCTTCTTCATTCCCCTTCTCTGGCAAGCTTTGTAAGCCTTTTTTATCACTTTCCAAGATCAAAAGGCAACCCATTCATAAAAATCGTATTCTAATAAGGTTAAAAAAAAGCAAGTGGGATTACGGCTCCCACAACCCCCTTCCCCCATTTGGGGGAAGCCTGTATCTGCCCATTGTGTGATTGTTTACTTATTTGCAAGTCTTTAGATTAAGTTTAGTTTTTGTTTGATTATAACGCAATCAATCTTTATTTGCTTTAATTCATTTTGGAACTAATCCGACATTGCTTTACTAAATTACCCAAGAGATTCCTCTCGATTGGGGAAAAGATACTATTTGTCGTGGGGATAGTGTAATATTTTTATTCTTTTTCTTTGAGGCATCATTATTCTGTTTTGGTTTTGGAAAGTAATACTAACCCAGCATTAATCTATCGAATTACCCAAAGATCTTGCTCGCTCGTTTAGGGAAAAGATATTCCTTGCCGAAGTAATTAGTCTCGTCGATTTTACCTTTGTCGCTTTACAATATCAATTTAGAATAAACAATTTGTCATTCTAGTGTATGCTCTTGCCCATCGCAGGTTCGCCCTGAGATTTGGGATAATTAAAAGCAGGAATGCCCTCTGATTAATTCCTCACATTTAATTTATCAACTCACACTAATAAAAGTTACAACCCTTAAAACATTACGAAAATCCAACGTAACGAACCTGAGGAACAGTGGGCAAATTCTTCAGGGAAAGCGGGAAACCTAGAAAGTGACTGTGGGGTCCCATTAGGCTACATCCTTGATGGTGTAGAGTTGAACACCCACCCACGACTCCATCTAGCCCACATTTTCTCGTGCAGAGCCACTCTTCTTAGAATCTGGACATATTCTCGGTACTTCACAGTATATAGAGAATCCCCTTTTTTCCCTAATTCACTCATCATTGAATAAATTAAAACTAACCAAGTACACTGCAAAACATTTCTCATTTTTCAACAACACTTATTTACTCTGATTCCATTTTGGCACTGGTTTAATTTGTATCATTATTTCTGCTTTTGGTCATATCATGTTATGAATGTCATATCTTTTTATGCTGTCAAACTAAACTATAAATTACAGTATCTTGCTTCAGTGAATCACTTATGAACTCCTAACAACCATCTCATCCATAACTTAATAAAATCTAGAGCCTTAGCAACTCTTTAATAGGAACGCCCCCCTGGCTCCGTTAGGAGTGGCCTAAACGGAGGAGTCAGGATTAGGTGACAACACCTGACTCGAGACTTGCCCCCAAGGACACACCAAGCAGCTTGAAGATTTATATTGTGTTTTCCCCCGGGTATGTGTAAGGCGGCAACATCTTTTAAACCATTGTCGAAGATAAATCTATCTATTCCCGGGTTACAACTTTTTGCTTTCTTTTTTTTTTTTTTTTGCTTTGTTTGATGAATGATTAGAGTAGATCTTTGATTCTTTGTCTGGCAACTCCACTAAGCTTTTTTCCTTTTTACAAAGTGCTACCAACTATTTTGTACCATAGTTGAACCTGCCGTTGAGCCGTCAATTGATGAACATGGTCCATGTTCATATCCAGTGTATCAGAGGTTCAGAACTTTATGCCTAGCCAATTTTGGCTAGTCATTTTTATTTTTGTGCTGAAATGACCATGCCCCATGGGGTTGTTGTAATAAAGTGTGCTAGTGGGGTTTTGAGAAGCTTGGTCCCCTGAGACTTAATTTTTAACTAAGGTATTCCAGGGAGTTTTTTCCCTTGTCGATTATGCTTTGCCTTTAGCCGGGTATAACTGATGAGTTTTTCTCTTGCTTCCTCCAAAGCTGGAATGCGCGATTTTGAAATTTGGGCCTTGGGGGGTTATTAGAGTCCAACTAGTGAATATGAACCTACTAGACGCTATTTGTATGTTCTATGGTCATTTCCTATGCCCCGAGATACATTAAAACAATGTCTGGAAAAAAAATTCCCAAACGCGTAGAACTTTTTAATTTTTTGTTTTTTAACTATAGAGAAATAATTAAATTTTTCAATTAATTAAAGCATTTTTACTATGGTTTAATTGAAATTTTTCAAACTGTAATAATTAAGTGGTCCGGGGGGTGCTTTTTGCAAATAAAGACTTTTTTTCTAAGCCAAAACACTCATTTAACCCCTAGACACACTTATCCTAAGTTTCGGACTATTATTTGGCCTTGTAATTAATATATTCTCAAAAAACGCAAAAAATGAGAAATATTAATTAAAATAATAAAAAATATTAAAATGGAAAAAACCAAAATATCTCCAAAAAAGACCAAATTGAATAAAGTAAAGGGCTAATTAGCTTGACAAAAAGCATCTAGGATGATACCAATCAAGTCTGGACTGATTTGAGTCAGTATCAGAGAGCTACAGTCAACTTCACCTTGGGATTTGCGCCTCTCTCCATGCATGGACGTTTTTCCTCTTTGGAACGTTTTTATTGGTTGGTTGATAATTCCAATGAGACTGGGTGGGCGCCTTGCCTAGGTGGAGGCCACCTCACCCTAGTCACACCTTCCAGCACTCAATTAAACTCTAGATCACAGTGCTGACTTGATTCAATCAAGGAAATCACCGTAGTGTGCCTCTTCTGATGTCGAGTCCGACTTAGGGTTTTAGCTTCTGTGTTTTTGTATAAATAAGGGTCTCTTGCTCCCATTTGGAGATGGAGAATTTGCAAGAGAACTCTGCCCATTTTGTAACCGATATTTGTTAATGGAATAAAGTGACTTTGGAGGTCCATGTGTAGGTTCTTTGTATTCATGATTGCCATCTTGTGAGGTGATCTCTTTCTTACCCTAATCTCTTTCCATTGCAAGTTATATGATCATTGCTAGCTCAGTAGGGCTATCAATGTAACACGACAGGATATCAATTTATAGTTATAAATTGGTTATCTATGCAATATCTAGTGAATGTCGAAATCCAACAGGAAGTAGTTAGTTATACCTTTGTTAGGCATTTATTTGATTATTACATGCTAGCACTTGATCTTGCTTGCAGTTGTTTGAGTGTGTGTTTCAGGTATCATCGAAGGAGGAGGGGTTGAAGTTCAACCATTTCTTCATACAAGATTTTTTAATCTAACACTTTCACCATGCAGGGTCTACAAAGCACTCAATTCCAACTCAAAAAACACGGCTAAAAGGGGCTCTTTCTTATCCTTCATACCTCAAATCAAAATTTAAAACTTTTTCTTGGGTCATAAGATCCACCGTTGCTTCTTCCTTTCCACTTTCTATTGCCTCTTTTTCTACACCATTTTTCACCTCTCTTGCTTCTCTTTTCTCCCTCATTGTTTTACCTTTTCTCCGCCTTCTTTTCTCTTGCATTTTTGTCCTCTTTCTTCACTCTTTTCCACTCTCTTTCTCTCGATTTTTGTAGCCACTTTTCTCCTTGTTGGCTGCCCTCTTTTTACCATTTTTTGCAGCCCTCTTTTTGCTTAGTTCACTGCCCCATTTCTCACTTTTTTGCAGCCAACTTTGCCCCATTTCTCACTTTTTTACAGCCAACTTTTCCCTTTCTTGGCTGCCCTCTTTTTCCACTTTTTTCAGCCTCTTTCTTCATCTTTTTGCAGCCCTCTTTACTGTTGTTTGCTCCCTTTTTTTCCCTCTTTTCCTCATTGATTTCAGCCCTCTTTTTGCTTCTTTTTGTTCCACTTTACCCTCTTCCTCTCCCCTACTTTGCATGTAAATTTTTGCATCTAGTTTTACTTCGAAAAACACTAAAATTTTGCATTTAAAAAAGGTAGTTTTGCACTTAAGATTAATTTCACTTTTTGAGCATCTAGATTAGTTTGGTTTATTAAGAAATAATGTGTGCATGAGTGCTTATCTCTTTTGTGCAAGTATCGAAGAGTGAATCAAGAAGACAAGTCCAAAGACTTGAGGGGATTGAAGAGGAGTGCAAAACAAGAAGACAAATACAAGCATAAAAACACATCCTTTGTAAAAGCCATTAAGGCTTCATTAGTTTTCAATGTTCATGCTTGCTTTTCATGAGTTAAATTCCCAAAAGTTGTAAATTATTAATAAAAAAGACTAGTGGGGTTAAGCCTCCCACATTTTTCCTACTTCCCCTATTTGGGGGAAGTGTGTCTTGTGTCTTTCCTTGCTTAGATTAGATTGTTTTTTAGACTTAGTTTATTTCCACTAATTGCTAGATTTAATTTCCATCAGTTGCATGCTATTTGCTTCATGTGTATCTTTGCTTTTTAATTCATAAAAAGAACCTAAAGTCTCTTGAACTCATCATAAGACAAGTCAAGAGCACTCTCTATCGGAGAGCATTTTGCATTTGCATTCGCATCATAGATTAGATAAGACTCTCAAATCTCACCATAAGGTGGATCAAGGGCACTCTCTGTCAGAGAGCCTTGCTTGCTAATAAAATTTGCAACTCACATATCCCCTAACAATTGGAACTTACTATTCTACAGTGTGTATGCTCTACCCGTTCTGGATACCTAGAAGCACTGTAACTTGCTAATTCACACCTCTAATTCCAAATACAATCTCAATAAAATTTATCACCCCATAACCAACGAACTGGCGTTGAAAGTGATAATATTCTAAGTGGGGAAATCTTTACTGGGGGCGTTGATCAGCCCTCCTCGTTTGCAGTGGTTGGAAAGTTATCGAACGCCTCGCTGCAAACTGGACAGTCCAACATGTCTTCGAACAAGGCCACTTAGAATATTCTTTCGGTTAGATTTCCGGTACCTTGTGTACCGATTGGAAATTCCCCTAGCCTTAATAAACAAGATCATCTTAAAAAATACACACTAAAATTGACCAAGAGCATTTGCAAAACGATCTCACTCATATCTTTGAGACTTGTATTTTAGCATCCCCAACACTTTGACTCCATTTTTGGCACTAATCTTTTAATTCCTTCGCATTATTTGATCTGAACCATTTGTCCTGTTTATGCTAAGTTATTCATGTTGTGGATGCTTTAATTTTAGTCTTCTTATTCAATTTTATCGTGTTTTACAAATAGCAAAGTGGATTGCTTAATTGATTATTGTGTATATCATAAAAACTCCTAAACAACACTAATTCACATCTTTCACCTGAAAACACTTTAACAACAAAAGCCTTAAACAACTCTTTTTTAGGGACTACCCCCCTTGGCTTCGTTAGGAGTTAGCCTAAACGAAGGAGTTGGGATCAGGTGATAGCGCTTGGCTCTTTGCTTGCCCCCAAGGCCACACCTTTACCACTTAGGAAACAGCAGTCCAAAATATTTCTGCTAACGGTGTGCATTCGGCAGACATCACAAAGAAAAGCAAAAAAGAGAAAATTCTTGTGAAAGATTTATGATGCATATTTTTCTTTTCACATGGCGACTGCATTGAAGGGATAAAACCCTTGTATCCTGTGTTGCAGGGAAGCGCCCTCCCCCCCCTCACCCCCGCTCCAAAAGCTCGCTTTGGACCGAAGCGTTGCGGGAGCTAAGGCGAAGCGCGATTCCGGCGACGCTCCCGATCCGGAGCGAATTGAGAAGCGCGCTTCCATCTAAAAAAATTTGCTCCCTGCCATCTTAGGAAGCGTTCGCTTCCTCTTCAGTTCCGGACGCTTCCTCTTCGCTCTTGGTCGCGCTTCCTAAACGCTTCAGCCTGCGCTCCCTATCGCTTCTCGTCGCTCCCCATTTCACTTCCTCCATTTTTTGCTGCCCACGCCCGCGGAAGAGAGGAGAAAGGGTTTTGGAGGGAAGGAGGAGGTATTTGGGGGATAAAGCCTTCTTCTCCTACCTCATTGTCACATTGCAAGAGAAGAAAGGAGAAGAGAAGAGAAGAAGAGAAGAAGAGAAGAGGAGAGGAGAGGAGAGGAGAAAGTTGCAGCTTGCCACAGTGCCACAATTGGAGAGCGAGAGCCAAAGAGGTAGGTTCTACTTCTAACATTTGTCATTTTCTTTTTGTTAAAATTTTGAAATTTTTTGACCTTTGATTTCTATGATAGTATGAAATTTGAATGCTTGACTCTTGAGCCTTGGCCATATAAATTCTAGAGTCTAGAGTCTAGAATCTAGTGACTAGAATGTACATTGTTAAAAACTTAAATCTCTAATTCCTCCCTCATTCTATTGCAAGCAACAGGTTAAATCTCTAGTTTCATTTGGCATCAACCATGATGATGGGTTTATGGTTTATTTTGTTGGTTCCATTTGTTATTTTGATGGTGGTGGTTGGAAACCGGAGAAGGAATGAAGAAGAGGATGAAGAAGTGGGAAGTGGCACATACCATGGAGAGGAGGAGGAGGAGGGGGAAGAGGAGGGGGAAGAGGAGAGGGAAAGCCGAAAGAAAACCAAAGAGGACCCCACACCCTTGTGGAAATATGTCACAAGGCAGGCAGGAACTAGAGGGAGTGGAACCACCAAATTTGTTTGCCCACATTGTAACAAGACATACACAGGTTCATATACCCGTGTGAGAAGACATCTATGTTGTGATGAAAGAAAAACTTTAGGAGTTTGTGTTTGCCCAAATGTGGTATCAACACAAAGAGACATCTATAAGAAGGAAGAATTTGAAGCACAAAACACATCAAAACGATCATCGGATGAACGTGACCTTTCATGTTCACCAAGAACTGGAGGCCCATCCACCCAAGGCAGTGGACTCTCTCCCATGCAATCATGTGGCAGCGGCAGGACAATATCAGATTTCCTTGATCAAGGTGGTAGGGATGACATGGATTCAAAAGTGTATCGATTTCTCTATGCATGTGGCATACCATTCAATGTTCTTCGCTCACCCTATTGGCATGAGATGGTAGAGGCCATCCACACTGCCCCAGCAGGATACAAGAGCCCTGGGTATGACAAAGCTAGAACTGTGGGGCTTGACAAGGAAAAAGCCAAGATCCAAAATGCTTTGGGGCAATTCACAAATGCTTGGAATGAGTATGGGGTATCAATTGTATCAAATGGTTGGACCAATGTGAAAGGTAAGCCATTGATAAATGTTCTTGGTGTCTCTGCTACTGGTGCAATCTTCCTTTCGGCACATGACTACTTAGATAAATTCAAGACCGGCATGAACATTGCAGAACTCCTACTCAAAAACATTGAAGCTATTGGTCCATACAATGTCATCCAAGTCATAACAGATAATGTTGTTAATTGTAAGGCAGCGGGAGCAATCATTGAAGATAAATCCCCCAACATATTTTGGTCCGAGTGTATGGTTCACACACTGAACCTTTTGATGCATGACATTATTAAGTTGAAGGAAAATGAATACAAATGGATTGGTGAACTGTACAAAATGGGTAAGCACATGATAAGATTTATTACCAACCATAGCAATGCCCATGGCATTTTTCGCGCTCACTCAAAGTTAGAGCTATTAAAGATAGCAAAGACTAGATTTGCTAGCTATTACCTCACCTTCAGGCACCTTTTGAAGGTAAGAGAGGCATTGGCTAGCATGGTATCAAGTGAATCATGGCAAGTCTTGAAAGATAGGGCTACATCCACATCTGACAAAAGTGATTTTCAGGACGTGGAAGACACAGTTCTTGATGGTCAATTTTGGGCAAGTGTCAAGTTTGTTTTGCAGTTCACAAAGCCCATTTATCACATGATTTGGTTTGCAGATACAGATAAGCCGGTAATTGGGGAGGTGTATGAGCAGATGGATAGCATGTTGGGCCTTAGCATATGTATTAACACCAAAATATTATTCTCCATTTTGGTTGGCCAAACCAGCACCTGGGGGTGGGGTTAGGAGAAAGCCCCACACAGATCCAGAGATACAGGTTGGGTACATGGCTGCTATAGACAAGTTGGTCCCTGATAAAGAGGAATGTGCCTTATTGCAGTGAATTAAGCAAATACCTCAGTGAGATTGGTTCGTTTTGTACTTTGCATGCTAGAAAAGATCGAGATAAGGCGCCTCCTATTGAGTGGTGGAACATGTATGGCTCATCATCCCCACGCTAATTGGCAACCAAAGTGCTTTCACAGGTGGTAAACAGTTCGTTTGCAGAAAGGTGTTGGAGCACCTATAACTTCATCCACTCTGTGAAAAGAAACTGATTAAATGAAAATCGGGTAGAAAGCTTGGTTTATGTACATTACAACTTGACGTTGTTGACTCATTACTGTGAGCGGGCCAAAACCGATAGATCATATGTCACTTGGGACAACAATCCGGAGAAGCATAACTTGGAGGATGGAGCCTTAACTTTAGAGTGCTTGGAGGAAGAGCTTTTGGGCGATGAGGATGACCATGCAGCAGCAGCAACAACATCAATGTCACCACCTCCTTTGCCCCCAGATTCAACTTCACAACCCCCACCTGCATCAGTGAGGGGGGGTCATGCAAGATCAAGTCTTGGACGTGGCTTAGTGGCTACTAGGGATAAAAATCTTGCTCTCTCTGTTCATGAACATAGACAACGGAAAAAGAAATTAGATATTTCCCGTGGCAAGAGGAAACATCCATAAAATCTACTTTTCTTGTCTTTTCTTATTTACAGTACTTTCAAGTTTCTGCACTGTTGAGATTCGAGAACTTGAGTCATTGACTCTTTTATATTTATTATGGTATATTTTGTGAACATTACATGGCAATTCAAGTTTGAAGTTGAACTTTGAAGTTGTATGGTTGATAACTTGATGTCATGGATAATGGACATATGTTTGATGAATTCACTAGTATATGATAATTGATTGATCATTGAATCATTGATGGTTGATGAATGATGTTATATGGTATTATGATTTATCATGTTATGGTTTATTTCATGTTTTTATGCTTTCCATGACTAATTCAACATTCTACAAGCATTTGTTCGCATATATGCATCAAAATATATTAAAAATATATATTATATAAAAAACACTTCCTAACCGAAAGCTTCTAAAAATTTCGCTTCCCACTCCCACTCCCGCTCCCAAGTAACCTTGCTTGTATGTCATAAAATTGTTGAGACTGATTGTGTGTAGATCAGCCTTTTCAACATAGTAAAGTATTCAAAACTCATTTAACATCTCCTGTTCAGTATAAGGTCTATTTCATGGTTACATGGAGTACATGCTGCTAATATCCGAAATGGATGAGTTAATAGAGAAATTGGGTACTCATATCACCAAACAATATTATCCTATTGATTTCTCAAACATCTCAGGTTTTCCTAACTTTGGCGATGGTGAGAAGGTTTTATATAAATGGCGGCTAGTCTTTCATGGAAATGGTGATTAAGCAATCTGGCATGTCAAGTCTTTTCTTGAATTTCTAGCCAACTTCAATGCTCTAAATGAAGACACCATGATGCAAGTGTTCGTCCGTTCCCTTCAGGAACATGCATGTTGTTGGTTTTATGAGGGCCTTCCAAATAAATGTATCACCTCCCTTGCTAGCTTCCTTCGGATAGTTTTGAAACAGTGGCATGATGGTAGGGGTAGTATGAAGGGTTTGGAAAAATTACTTGAAGCAATCTTTACCTTTTATTTGCCAAACATAGAATATCATAAAGAAGAGCCTCCTCATTTCACCACGGTAAAAGACATTGAAGATTTAGAGCTATTACTTGATTACTTCAATAAAAATGATGACAGTTGCATAACATTCTACCCTCTTCAATAATGTATCCTATTTAACAAAAAGTGAAAAGATCTTAAAGGATCTTTTAAAAGATGCTTTGTTACTAAAACGCTCGCCCCGGACAAATGGTAAGGAATTAGAAAAAACTCAAAACATCAAAGTTGTAGAGAATTACAAGACCTTTCTAATGGTCCAAAGTCCACCCAATTCCGAGTTACGAGCGAAACGTTATGCCCAAAATACGAAAGATTCCTGGAATATTCTGGTCTTTTTTCAAACAGGATACATTTTGGGCAAAATAAAACCTTATGTGCATTTTTCATCTGCATTATAAAGAAAAGTTTACAGAAATCCCTGAGGAGCACTTGATTGAAAATATGGTCATAGACCTTCCTCATGTTTCCATGGTATGCAATGTTGAAGATTTGAAGTGTTCCCAGGTCTATTTCAATAATAATGATAACATTTTCTCAGATTGGCACCAAGATGAAATCATTACAAAGATTGACACTTATGAAGAAATTCATAATGACTATAATCTGTGTGATGACACTCCCCCATGTTCTTCAAATGGTGCTGAAGGTTAGGAAAGTTGGGTCCCCTATAATATCTTTGAAGCCCAGCTTTTTGAAGAAGATTGTTTTGAGCAGAATGAGGGGTGTAGCCAGGGACTTAATACCAGTGATGAGGCATCTCTCATATCTGACATGATGGGATGATGACTATTGGACCTTTATTGAAAATCCAACCTATGATAATTTCAAAAATCTTTTTGAGAATCCCATCTATGATATGTCCAGCAAGGGGAGTGTTTATTCTGAGACTTATGAAAGTTGTAGAGAAGAACAGTCAAAGTTTTCATATGATCAATCAGAGTTGTATTTGAGTATCTGTAATGAGCACTTGGAGAAGCAATGAAGTGAAGAATTAGATTGGGTGCAACTTGTTGAAGATTTTTCTCAACCGTCATCTTTGCATTCAAAGGTTCCTTATGATTTGGAGCAGTTTGGGGCTTACACACAGAGTTATCAGCAAATAAGCCCTTTCGATGAGTATGATGATCTGCATCATCATGCAAATTTGTACACTAGTCCTATCCAATCTTGGATAGAAGAAGCCTGCAAGAGGACTTGTCAATAGTGGAAGCAGTTCAGTGAGGTTTTGAATACATGTGATTCCCCATCAAGCCCTTCCATCTAAAATATTCACGCAGGTTTGCATTTTCTGAAAAATGTCTCCTTACTTTGGTTGGTAACTAAAGACAAGGCAAAACTTTGTTATATTAATGAAAGGCTTAGGTGGCTACATTGGATTTTTTATTTCACTTAACATTTTATGTTATGCTTAGAGTAGGAAAATAAGCTCCTTGAAGTGAGCATTTACTTTTCGCATTTTCTTTCTGTACTTAGGAATAAATAAATTTTTAGTTAAGTTCTGTCATTCCTTTGAATAAAGCAACTTATGGTTCATTTGGTTTTATATAAATATTGTGCTACTCAAGCTTTTTTTTGTCGAGTTCAGATGTTTTTACAGATTATAGAAACTGAAGACTTTGATGTTTTCGTATGCTCTCCTTGCCTAAATGACTAGATCGAGCACACGTCCTGCAGTTGGAGCCAGATGTTTTCCACTAATTTGCACTCAATGGATTTCCAGTGAGCCGCCAGAGTATTGAACAAGCCAATTGTTCATTGTCATTGCTCAGAAGTTTCGTGGTTACCTTGGGACCAATTGTGGTCCCTTTTTTTAATAAAAGGCATGTTCATACCCCGTGGGGGCGTTGTAATAAATGCTCTAACACAACAAACTTTTTGTAAAGGACTTGATCATCAATACGATCATTCCAAGGTGTTTTTCTCCTTGTCAATTATGCAATGCTGAATAAGCGATGTATAATTTTCGAGTTTTTCACCACTCCTCCAAAGCTGGAATGGGCGTTTTGGTGGTAAGGCCTAAGAGTTTATTAAAGTTCATGTGTCTATGTATATAAGCGTGTTAGGCATCGGTATTGAGTCGTATGGACATGTACTAGGTCCCCCTAGAGTTTCGTCTGATTCCGAGAAAGAAAGAAAAAATTTCTATTTTTTAAGCCATTTTTATTTTTTAATGGCTTAATTGAAAAACTTCAAAGTGTAATAAAAGTGTGATCCGGAGTTCATTTTTGGCGTGTATGGGCTCGTTTTCAAGCTCAAAACACCTCTTGTACCCCAAGACCCACTTTTATCATGCTCCGGGTGACTAAATTGTCTCGTATGGCGTTATTTCTCTACCAGTGCGACGAAATGGCAAAAAATTGCTAAATTTTCATGAAATGCACCAAAGTTAAAAATCATTTTTTTAAATCAGGAAATTACTTGACACGTGGGTCCAATGGGTATGCGACCCTTCTTCAAACATAATGGTAAAGCAAACTTTGGGTAAAAATTTATGGTTATGAAGTTTTCAAAATAGAGGTGGCGTCCACCCACATGAGGTTCACGCCAATACTAAGCATGGATGCGAATGGGATTGGGGCAGACCCCTCTACATATAATAGAAGTTAAAAAACCTTTGGTATGTTAAAATTTGTAATATATCATGTGATTTGGTTCTTCAAGATAGCGCATGGGTTGGTGGAGAAAAACACGTGGGTGGTTGGAGTAGCAAGTAGGTGGTTGTAATTTGTAAGTTGGTGAGGACTGCATCTATCTTGGAGAGGTGGCGCTTTCTCACTTCAATCAACACCAAACACTCCAGTTCATGTCGGGTGAACTCATGTCCACACTCCAGTTGCTTGGTGCACCCCCCAGGGATTTGTAAACGCTATAAAACAAGGCCTTCTTCCTCATTTCGGACGGATGGAAGGAACCTCTGCTCATGTAACTTGTAATTGCTTATCTTTTATGAATAAAGTTGAGACTTTTGAGGTCAGGATGATGGTGCAAGAACTCTCATTGTTATGAATGTTTGATTAATAAACCGAAGTGATATCTGCTTCGTTCTCTTTCCTTTTATGCAATTATTGATTATCTAGCTAAGAAGATTATATGCTAATCCATAGAATAAACATTTGAAGGTTCAATTTGTTTATTTATGAGTTGTTATCTAAGATCTAAAAGTTGCATGTTGTAGTTGGTTATACTTGTGCACTTTTGATTTTATTTAATCTACCATACTAGATCTAATCACTTGTTTGAAGAGTTCTTTAGCTGTGCAAATCACCAAGCGTGGAGTAAGATTGGAGCTCAGTTGCATCGTGTCTTCTTCACCACATATTTTGGACCTAATGCTTCTTGTTTTTCAGGCATCCTCCTCCTCGATCTTGTTCAAGCTTGGGCTTGAGTTCCTTCTCTTTCCTTCTTCAAAACTGCAAATCTCTTTCTTTTTCGATAACTTTCATTTAACAAGTAAATCGTATGCGAAAGTTCAGCATTTTTATTTACTCATTTGATTAGATCTAAAAAGTGTTTTTGTTTCATAATCATAAGCTTAGATCTAGTTTCTCTTTCCTATTACTCAAAGTAGCAAAATCCCTCTATCTTTCCGCAAGTACTAGGTTGTATTTTCTTATTGTATTTTATTGACTAACCAACTAATTTACAAATACATAGCTTGCTGGTTTTGCCTTTTCGTGATAGGTTAAGCACAAATGCTGGCGAAATTTTAAGGTTTCAAGCTCCTCAAATCACCTCTAATTGCCCCTTCTTCATTCCCCTTCTCTGGCAAGCTTTGTAAGCCTTTTTTATCAGTTTCCAAGATTAAAAGGCATCTCCATTCCTAAAAATTGCATTGTAACAAGGTTAATAAAAGACATGTAGGATTACGGCTCCCACAACCCCCTTCCTCCATTTGGGGGAAGCCTGTATCTGTCCATTATGTGATTGTTTACTTTTTTGCGAGTCTTTAGATTAAGTTTCGTTTTTATTTGATTATAACGCAATCAATCTTTATTTGCTTTACTTCATTTTAGAACTAATCCGTCATTTCTTTACCGAATGACCCAAGAGATTCCTCTCGATTGGGGAAAAGATACTCTTTGTCGTAGGGATAGTGTAATCTATTTATTCTTTTTCTTTGAGGCATCATAATTCTGTTTTGGTTTTGGAAAGTAATACTAACCCGGCATTGATCTACCGAATTACCCAAAGAGCTTGCTCGTTTGGGGAAAATATATTCTTTGCCGTAGTAATTAGTCTCATTGATTTTACCTTTGTCGTTCTACAATACCAATTTAGAATAAACAATTTGCCATTCTAGTGTATGCTCTTTCCCATCACAGGTTCGCCATGAGCTTTGGGATAATCAAAAGCACGAATGCGCACTAATTAATTCCTCACATTTAATTTATCAACTCACATTAATAAAATTTACAACCCTTAAAACATTACGAAAATCCGACGTAACAAACCTAAGAACAGTGGGCAAATTCTTCAAGGAAAGCGGGAAAACCTAGAAAATGACCGTGGGGTCCCATTAGGCTACATCCTTGTTGGTGTAGTGTTGAACACCCCCCAATGACTCCATCTATCCCACATTTTCTAGTGCAGAGCCACATTTCTCAGAATCCGGACATATTCTCAGTACTTGACAGTATATAGAGAATGCCCTTTTCTCCCTAATTCACTCATCATTGAATAAATTAAAACTGACCAAGTACACTGCAAAACATTTCTCATTTTTCGGAAACACTTATTTACTTTGATTCCATTTTGGCACTGGTTTAATTTGTATCCTTATTTCTGCTTTTATTCATATCATGTTATGAATGTCATATCTTCTTATGTTGTCGAACTAAACTATAAATTGTAGTATCTTACTTAAGTGAATCACTTATAAACTCCTAACAACCATCTCATATGTAACTTAATAAAATCTAGAGCCTTAGCAACTCTTTAATAGGGACGACCCCCCTTGGCTCCGTTAGAAGTGGCCTAAACGAGGGAGTCAGGATCAAGTGACAACACCTGACTCGAGACTTGCCCCCAAGGACACACCAAGCAGCTTGAATATTCCTGTTGCATTTCCCCCCAGGTGTGTGTAAGGCGACAACATTTTTTTGCGTCGTTGCCGAAGATAAATCTTTCTATTCCCGAGTTACGACTTTTTGTTTTCTTTCTTTTTTGTTTTTGCTTTGTTTGATGAATGATTAGAGTAGATCTTTGATTCTTTGTCTAGCGACTCCACTAACATTTGTTCCTTTTTACAAAGAAAAGCAAAAAAAAGAAAATTATTGTGAAAGATTTATGACACATATTATTCTTTTCACATGGCGACTCCATTGAAGAGATAAAACCCTTGTACCTCGTAAAATTGTTGAGATTGATTGTGTGTAGACGAGCCTTTTCAACATAGTAAAGTATTCAAAACTCATTTGACATCTCCTCCTATTCAGTATAAGGTCTATTTCATGGTTACATCGAATACATGCTGCTAATATCCGAAATGGATGAGTTAATAGAGAAATTGGGTACTCATATCACCAAACAATATTATCCTATTTATTTCTCAAACATCTCAGGTTTTCCTAACTTTGGTGATGGTGAGAAGGTTTTATATATATGGCGGATAGTCTTTCATGGAAATGGTGATTAAGCAATCTAGCATGTCAAGTCTTTTCTTGAATTTCTAGTCGACTTCAATGCTCTATATGAAGACACCATGATGCAAGTGTTTGTTCTTCCCTTCAGGGAGATGCATGTTGTTGGTTTTATGAGGGCCTTCCAAACAAGTGTATCACCTCCCTTTCTAGCTTCCTTCGGATATTTTTGAAACAGTGCCATGATGGTAGGGGTAGTATGAAGGGTTTGGAAAAAATACTTGAAGCACTCTTTACCTTTTATTTGCCAAAGATAGAATATTATAAAGAAGAGCCTCCTCATTTCACCACGGTAAAAAGCATTGAAGATTTAGAGCTACTACTTGATCACTTCAGTAAAAATGATGACAGTTGCATTTTTCGTTTGCATTATAAAGAAAATTTTACAGAAATCCCTGAGGAGCCCTTGATTGAAAATATGGTCACAGACCTTCCTCATGTTTCCATGGTATGCAACGTTGAGGATTTGGAGTGTTCTTAGGTCCATTTCAGTAATAATGATAACATTTTCTCAGATTGACACCAAGATGAAATCATTACAAATATTGACACTTATGAAGAAATCATAATGACTATAATATGTGTGATGACACTCCCCTATGTTCTCCACATGGTACTGAAGGTTGGGAAAGTTGGGTCCCCTATGATATCTTTGAAACCCAGCTTTTTGAAGAAGATTGTTTTGAGCAGAATGAGGAGTGTAGCCAGGGACTTGATACCAATGATGAGGCATCTCTCATATCTAACATAGATGGGGATGATGACTATTGGACCTTTATTGAAAATCCAACCTATGATACTTTCAAAAATCTTTTTTAGAAACCCATCTATGATATGTCCAGCGAGGGGAGTGTTTATTCTAAGACTTATGAAAGTTGTAAAGAAGAACAGTCAGAGTCTGCATATGATCAGTCAGAGCTGTATTTGAGTATCTGTAATGAGGACTTGGAGAAGTAGTGTAGTGAGGAATCAAATTGGGTGAAACTCGTTGAAAATTTTTCTCAACCGTCATCTTTGCATACAAAGGTTCCTTATGATTTGGAGCAATTTGGGGCTTACACACGAAGTTATCACCAAATAAGCCCTTTCGATGAGTACGATGATCTGCATCATCATGCGAATCTGTACATTAGTCTTATTCAATCTTGGATAGAAGAAGCCTGCAAGAGGACTTTCCAGTTGTGGAAGCAGTTCAGTGAGGTTTTACATACCTGTGATTTCCCATCCAACCCTCCCATCTTGAATATTCGCGCAGGTTTGCATTTTCTGAAAAATGTGTCCTTACTTTGGTTGGTAACCAAAGACGAGGCAAAACTTTATTATATTAATGAAATGCTTAGGTGGCTGCATTGGATTTTCGATTACACCTAATATTTTAGGTTATGCTTAGAGTATGAAAATAAGCTCCTTAAAGTGAGCATTTACTTTTCGCATTTTCCTTCCGTACTTAGGAATAAATAAATTTTTAGTTAAGTTATGTCATTCCTTTGAATAAAGCAACTTATGGTTCATTTGATTTTATATAGAGCTTAAGCTACTCAAGCTTTCTTTTGTCAAGTTGAGATGTTTTACAGGTTATAGAAATCGAAGATTTTGGTGATCTCGTATGCTCTCCTTGCCTAAGAGACTAAATCGAGCACATGTCCCAAAGTTGGAGCCAGATGTTATCCACTAATTTGCACTTAGTGGATTTCCAGTGAGCCGCTAGAGTATTGAACAAGCCAATTGTTCATTGTCAATGCTCAAAAGTTTCGTGGTCACATCAGGACCAGTTGTGGTCCCTTTTTTTTAATAAAATGCATGTCAATACCCTTTGGGGGCGTTGTCATAAATGCTCTAACATGACAAACTTTTTGTAAAGGACTTGGCTTCCCGAGACTTGGCTATCAATACGATCATTCCAAGGTGTTTTTTCCTTTGTCAATTATGCAATCTTGAATAAACGATGTATAATTTTTGAGTTTTTCACCGCTCCTCCAAAGCTGGAATGATCGTCTTGGTGGTTAGGCCTTAGGACGTTATTAAAGTTCATGTGTCGATGTATATAAGCGTGTTAAGCATCGATATTGAGTCGTATGGACATGTACAAGGTCCCCTTAAAGTTTCGTCTGATTCAGAGAAAAATATTTTTTTTCCGTTTTTTAAGCCATTTTTAATGGCTTAATTGAAAAACTTCAAAGTGTAATAAAAGTGTGATCCAGAGTTTGTTTTTGGCGTGTATGGGCTCGTTTTCAAGCTCATAGCACCTCCTTTACCCTAAGACCCACTTTTCTCATGCTCCAGTGACTAAATTGTCCTGTATGGCATTATTTCTCTACCGATGCGACGAAATGGCAAAAAATTGCTAAATTTTGATGAAATGCACCAAAGTCAAAAATCATTTTTTTAAATCAGGAAATGACTTGGCATGTGGGTCCAATGGGTATGCGACCCTTCTCCAAACATAATGGTAAAGCAAACTTTGGGTAAAAAGTTATGGTTATGAAGTTTTCAAAATAGAGGTGACGTCAACCCACATGATGTTCACACCAACACTAAGCATGGATGCGAATGGGATTGGGGTGGACCCCTCTTCATATAAAAAATTTTAAAAAACCTTTGGTATGTTAAAGTTTGCAATATACCATGTGATTTGGTTCTTCAAGATAGCGCATGGGTTGGTGGAGCATCACACGTGGGTGGTTGGAGTAGCAAGTAGGTGGTTGTAAGTTGGTGAGGAGCACATCTATCTTGGAGAGGTGGCGCTTTCACAGTTCAATCAACACTAAACACTCCACTTCATCTCAGGATAACTCATGTCCACTCCAGTTGTTTGGTGTACCCCCCAAGCTTTGTAAACTTTATAAAAGCGAGTCCTTCTACGTCATTCCGGATGGATGGAAGGAACCTCTACTCATGTAACTTGTAATTGCTTATCTTTTTATGAATAAAGTTGAGACTTTGGAAGTCAGACTGATGGTGCAAGGACTCTCATTGTTATGAATGTTTGATTAATAAACCGAGGTGATATTTGCTTCGTTCTTTTTCTTTTTATGCAAGTATTGATTATCTAGCTAAGAAGATTATATGCTAATCCATAGAATAAACATTTGAAGGTTCAATTTGTTTATTTATGAGTAGTTATCTAATATCTAAGAGTTGCATTTTGTAGTTGGTTATACTTGTGCACTTCGATTTGATTTAATCTATTATACTAGATCTTATCACTTGTTTGAAGGGTTCTTTAGCTGTGCAGATCACCAAGCATGGAGTAAGATTGGAGCTCGGCTGCATCTTGTCTTCTTCACCACAAATTTTGGACCTAATGCTTCTTTTTTTTGGGCATCCTCCTCCTCGATCTTGTTCAAGCTTGGGCTTGAGTTCCTTCTCTTTCCTTCTTCAAAACTACAAATCTCTCTCTTTTTCGTTTACTTTCATTTAACAAGTAAATCATTTGCGAAAGTTCATCATTTTTATTTTCTTGTTTGATTAGATCTAAAAAGTGTTTATGTTTCATAATCATATGCTTAGATCTAGTTTCTCTTTCCTAGTACTCAAAGTAGTAAAATCTTTCTATCTTTCGGCAAGTACTAAGTTGTATTTTCTTATTGTATTTTATTGACTAGCCCACTAATTTACAAATACATAGCTTTCTCGTTTTTTCTTTTTTGTGACAAGTTAAGCGGAAATGTTGACGAAATTTTGAGGTTTCAGGCTCCTCAAATCACCTACAATTCCCCTTCTTTATTCCCTTTCTCTGGCAAGCTTTGTAAGCCTTTTTATCACTTTCCAAGATCAAAAGGCAGCCCCATCATAAAAATTGTATTGTAATAAGATTAATAAAAAGCAAGTGGGATTACGGCTCCCACAACCCCCTTGCCCCATTTGGGGGAAGCTTGCATCTGCGCATTGTGTGATTGTTTACTTTTTTGCAAGTCTTTAGATTAAGCTTAGTTTTTGTTTGATTATAACGCAATCAATCTTTATTTGCTTTACTTCATTTTGGAACCAATCTGGCATTGCTTTACCAATTTACGCAAGAGATTCCTCTTGATTGGGGAAAAGATACTCTTTGTTGTAGGGATATTGTAATCTTTTTTTTCTTTTTCTTTGAGGCATCAGTATTATGTTTTGGTTTTGGAAAGTAATACTAACCCAGAATTGATCTACCGAATTACCCAAAGAGCTTGCTCGTTTGGGGAAAAGATATTCCTTGTCGTAGTAATTAGTCTCACCGATTTTACCTTTGTCGTTATACAATACCAATTTAGAACAAACGATTTGTCATTCTGGTGTATGCTCTTGCCCATCGCAGGTTCGCCCTGAGGTTTGGGATAATCAAAAGCAGGAATGCGCACTAATTAATTCCTCACATTTAATTTATCAACTCACATTAATAAAAGTTACAACCCTTAAAAGTTAAAACATTACGAAAATCCAACGTAACGAACCTGAGGAATAGTGGGCAAATTCTTCATGGAAAGCAGAAACAACTAGAAAGTGACCGTGGGGTCCCGTTAGGCTACATCCTTGTTAGGCTACATTTCTCATTTTTCGGCAGCGCTTATTTACTTTGACTCCATTTTTCACTAGTTTAATTTGTATCCTTATTTCTACTTTCAGTCATATCATGTTATGAATGCCATATCTTTTTATGCTGTCGAACTAAACTATAAATTGCAATAGCTTGTTTCAATAAATCACTTGTAAACTCCTAACAACCATTGCATCCATAACTTAATAAAATCTAGAGCCTTAGCAACTCTTTAATAGGGACTACCACCCTTGGCTCCATTAGGAGTGGCCTAAACGGAGGAGTCAGGATCAGGTGACAGCACCTAACTCGAGACTTGCCCCCAAGGACACACCAAGCATCTTGAAGATTTATGCTCTGTTTCCCCCCAGGTGTGTGTAAGGCAGCAACAATGAGGTTGAGGAAGAGGTTTACATACAGCAACCTGAGGGGATTTGTAGTTCATGGGAACGAGTCCCATGTTTGCAAACTGAAGAAATCCTTGTATGGGATTAAGCAAGCCTTGGCATTCAAGAATTGACAACTACCTTCAAAAATTGGGTTTCTCTAAGAGCGAAGCTAATCCAAACCTATACTTCAAGATTGTGAAGAACCAACCTCTGATATTGGTTCTTTATGTTGATGATTTGTTCCTTACTTGAGAGGAACATCTAATAGCTTGGTGCAAAAGGGAGCTCACTTTTGAGTTTGAGATGAATGACTTAGGTCTTATGCAATACTTTCTTGGTCTTGAAGTTTGGAAAAGGAAAGATGATATTTTCCTTTCGCAAGGAAAATACATTGTTGATGTATTACAAAGGATTGGCATGATGGATTACAAATCCATGGCTACACCGATGGTTTCCAATTTGAGGAAACAACATGAGTCAGATTCTGGATCGGATCCAATGGAACCCACTCTGTATAGACAACTTATTGGTTTGCTAATGTACTTGATACATTCGAGACCTGATATATGTTGTGCTATGAGAATCCTGAGTAAGTTTATGTCTGATTTGAGATAGACATTGGGTTGCTGCTAAGCATGTGGATACCTTCGAGGTACGATTGCTTATGGACTCAGATATGCCTCCAGCGAAGGAGTTATGCTACTTGGTTATGCAGACCCTGATTGGGGTGGAAGTATTATGGACCAAAAGAGTACATTTGGATATTGTTTTAGCTTGTGCACAACTATGATCTCTTGGTCCAATAGGAAGCAAGGATCTGTAGCCCAGAGTACTACAAAAGCAGAGTATAGTGCGACTGGTATTCCCTATCGAGAAGTAGTGTGGCTTAGGAAGCTACTTGCTAGGTTATTCAATGAGAAGCTTGAGTCTACAGTCATTCATCGTGACAATCAAAGTTACATCAAGCTTTCTGAAAACCCTGTTTTTCATGACAAATCGAAACACATTGATATGAAGTATCACTTCATCAGAGACATGGTCTAGGAGGTGCAGTGAGACTTTAGTACATTTCTACTGATGAGCAGATTGCAGATGTGTTAACAAAGCCTCTGTCAATGACGAAGTATAGGTACTTCCAAGACAAGCTTAGAGTGGCAGAGAATGCCTCCTCGCTGAGAAGGAGTGTTAAAGTTACAGCATCACAAGTCATTCTCCAAGCTAATCTTGTGTGCCCAAGATTGGGCCTCATGTGTTGAGGTAGGGAGCCTGAGTTGGACTCGAGAACTTGGAGCAAATTCTCCGGTTAGACTCAAGAATGACTTAGCCTTAAGTGTAAAAGCTTATTCCTCATGTGTTGAGGTGAATACTTTGATATGTCAAAGTGATGATGTTGTATAGTCTTGTTGGATAGTCTTGTATAGGACTTGTGAGTCAAGTCGGGTCCTCATGCATTGAGGTGGACCTCCAATGTAGAGGTGATGCTTTGCATGTCAAAGAATTAATGTTGTGTGATGTATTATTAATCATGGTCACCGATCTCTATTTAGTCTCCTCTAAAGACTGACCACCTCTATAATGAATTACTTTAGCATATTATCACTTGGTCCGAGAGTAATATAATATTATCACAGCATCTGACAAATCTTCCTAGTATAATTTGATATGATAGATAAAAAAATATTGACCATGCAGATAAGATAAGAGATAAAGATAAAATGCATAGAGAACAAAGAGAATGTGAAATTGCTCATGAGAGACTTCAGTTGATTATAAAGAACTCGATTTGTTAAGCATCAGTTAAATTAACAATGTATGCCCCATTTAATTAAAGGAGAACTCATAGTGGTCGCTTCAATAAATCAATCAGCATGATTTCAGTTAAGAATAGTTAGCTAAAGTGTCAATTAAAAGGAATTAGTTAACTAAAGTGTTTTGCATGACGACACTTTAGTTAAACTAATAGACTACACTTAAGTTAAAAGATGACACTTGAGTTGCACACTTGCATGATGACACTTGAGTTAGCATCCTAACTAAGTGATCCTACATCCAGTTAGAAGGCGAGTTCATCCTAAAGTCAGGAGAGCATGATTTAATGTCAAAGAAGAAAGGCATTGTGCATTGTATTATGCAGGATTGAAGAAACCGAGGTGCAGAGCAATTCTCCAAGAAGAGCATTCGCTATAGTTTGCATGGAAGCCTAATTCCCCATGCAGTGATTCGCTACTTGCATGTGACTGTTTTTGGCAAGCTATTAATGTATTGATCACATTGCAAAGTTCATCCGGTTGATCTCTCTTCTCTATTGCTCAGTATCCAAACCTAGGGTGTTTATTCTCTCTTATCTTGCACCTGGGGTGCCGAAAGCAATCTACTATTGTAAAAAACATTCTCTGCTATCTATCATTATTATACTGAGAAGATTTGTTGGGGTTTTTCATCCTCATTGTTTTGAGGGTTTTCCCTAGGGTACATCCTATGTTATGGTTGAATGTTTATGTGTATGATTGGTTCATTGATTTCAAGTATTCAGTATTTTTGCACTTAAAGAATTAAAGATCAAAGCTCAACATATTTCAATCAAAAATTCAACACGCAGATCCAATTCTGGATATGCCTTCCATCTTGGTTTTGGCCTTGTTGTTTGGTCCAGCAAAAAGCAAGCAGCAATTGTCTGTTCTTCTACAGACGTAGAGTACCATGGTGTTGTTAATGCTGCTGCTAAGTCTATTTGGATTCAACAAGTTTTATCTGAGTTTAGTTGACAGCAGGTGCAGCCTACACTAATTTGGTGTGATAATCAGAGTGCTATCCATATTTCTAGGGAGCCTGTTAAGTATCAACACACCAAACAAATAAAAGTCCACATGCATTACATCAAGCAGTTGATTCATGACCCGACAATTGATTTGCAGTTCTGTCGTACTGATTTGCAGGTTGCTGATATCGTTCCTTGCTTGGAATGCAGGACATCGTCCTTGAAGGGGGTAGTCTCAGTCCTTTTTTTAGTCTATTTTTTATCTTTTGTATAGGGTACCTATCATGACCTCGTAGCCGGGACCCTTTCTTGCCTCCCTAAGTTTCGTTTATGGTGCAGACCACTCTAATTTGGCCAGAGCTAAGCATTGAGCTGCAGAGCATTTAATGCAGCTCAAGCAAGCTTGATGATCGTTGGATCTTGAGAGCTCAAGATCCAACGATCATCAAGCTTGCTTGAGCTGCATTAAATGCTCTGCAGCTCAATGCTTAGCTCTGGCCCTCTAATTTGGTGCAATAAGCAGAGTGCTATCCATTTTTCTAGGGAGCCTTTTGAGCATCAACAAACCAAACATATAGAAATCCACATGCGTTACATCAGGCAGTTGATTCATGATCAGACAATTGATTTGCAGTTCTGTCGTACTGATTTGCAAGTTGCTGACATCTTCACTAAACCCTTGGCAGTGACCAGTTATGTTCAGCTTCGTTCTTTGCGTGAAGTACAGGACATCGTCCTTGAAGGGGGTAGTCTCATCAGTCCTTTTTTGTTGTCTATTTTTTTTCTTTTATATAGGGTACTTATCATGACCACGTAGCCAGGACCCTTTATTGCCTCCCTATGTTTCGCTTATGGGGGTGTGTTAGCGTACAATTTACAGATGTAAGCTCACTAAGTGAGTAATTAACTCGGTTGGTAAATCTAGCTACCTGTTATTTATAGCTGGGTTTCCCGCTTGCTTGGCGGTGTATTTTAGTAAGCCCTATTTTGTATGTGAAACAAACAGTTGTTAATATTGAAGCTCTGCTGTTCAGTTAAAACTTCAGCCTCTGTTTTTTCTGCTGTGTATTCTGCTGTGTATCTGTATGGAGTGTAAGACACACAGGTCCTGCCATAATACTCTGTTTTAAAGATGCAGGACCTACAAATGTCATTCTGAACAATATTCAACGGGGTTTGTTCACTGCAAAGCGCTTCTATTTCTGTTTTTCATTTTCTTCGATAAGACTTGTATCTTTACCCATATCTGCACTTTGACAAACATATTATTACAGAGCAAAGAATATGAAATTATAGCTGATGTTGCATCCCTCTCACGGATTAAGATTTGAGTTTGGAGGTTATTCAACAAGCATGTCACGGGTTAATAGTTTGCGTAAATTTGGCAATATACTGATTGTAGGTTTCTAAATATAGTTGACTGTTTCGATCCCTCTAAGCAACTGTATAAATACACAGATCCTGAGAAACACCCAAAAAGGAAAAGCACAAACATGACAATGACAAATCGACTACAAAAACTTCATAAGAAACTTCTATGATAAATTTCTGAGCAGAGGACTGGGAAATTTTCGACACCCCTCCTTCAGTTTCTCCTTTTAGCAACAGAAGATATGCTACTAGAATGACAACTTTCTAAAAACGGATAACAAGGGCTAACCCTCTGCAATCTAACAATATCATTTATTTATTTGTGCATCCCATGGATGACTAGTACCGTAATCCACTCGTTTTATTGCAATTAAAGCCATTGCCCATAACTGGACCGTAAATATCTATAGCTATAGGTTTTCTTTTCATTTACGGAGGGATAAACCAAAGGAATTTCTCTGAAATAAGCTCAGATCAAAACTATAAAACCACACATCACAATCCTAAAACTTACCTATGAATTTATTTCCTTGACCGCGCAGTCCAGCCCGCCAGCTCTGGTGGGTGATGAGCAGAGAAGTGATCTCTACCGTCCGTGCATAGATCTTAAGCCTTTTGTTTATCTTTTGTGATTGTCAAAGGCATGGACGAGCGCAGAATCATTTCAAACGCGAAAAACGGAATTTGGAAAAATTATTGACTCACAGATTTCTTCGGGGGACGGCACATTGGTGAAAATAGTTTGATTATTGATGTGGTAAATATTTTTGGGCTCATCTATGAATCACCCATGGTTCTTTGACTAAATATGGTTAAACTTTTTTTAATGAAAAAAATAAGATTTTTTTTTTTGCTTTTTATTAAAATATTATCACTTTTATTAATAATATTATCCATGTATAAAGTGAATCCACAATGATGGTTATATTTTTTAATATAAGGTATATAAGGGACTTAATTTTGCATTTGAAAAAAATAAATTAAAATATTATCATTTTTATTAATAAAAATAATATTATCTATGATTTATTGTAGAAAGTGAATCCAAAATGATGGTTATATTTTTTTAATATAAGATATATAAGGGACTTAATTCTGCACAGGGTGAACTTAAGACATAGAAGATGGTTGTTTTTAAGATAAATTATAAATTGAATGTGTTTTATTTATATAATAGTTGATGGGATGTGAAGAGCTTATGGGTGTTTGTTTAGTTTTCTCTTTTTACTTAATGGAATGTACTTTTTGAGTGTGTTGGCATGAAATAACAATTAAATATAACTAACTTGTGAAAACAGTTGGGGAGGGGGAGAGGGTTCTTGACTCGATGTCTATTCTTGGGGCTCATCCATGGCTCCTTAACTAATCAAGGGCTGATTTCTTCCGATGAAAAAAAAATGTGGCATTTTGGAATAGTTTTGTGACTTTAATTTCCTCTCATTTTGTGTTATCTTACATTGGTTGTGAAAGTTGGTCTATGGCATCATATAAATCCCAGCATACCATGATCCTTATTGATGGGAGCAGTTATAAGAGAATGGTGTGTACCACTAACATAATGGTTGAATGCTTCCAGGGTGAATATGCTTGTTTGCTTGAGCCCTTACTCCTCCTCTATAGGATGTATTGTGTGGACGCATGTGTGAGAAACAATGGTGGGGTACCCTTAGCTTGAGGCACCTTGAATAATTCTATGATTAAAAAATATTATCTCCTCCCTTTCCTTCTCCCTCTCACTCTATAATGTCACATTTACTACTTGTTGTCCTTATGTTTTGTTTGAGCTAGACTTCGTTACACATTAATTTGCAGAAGCATTAAATGTCCCCTGCCCATTAGCAAGTATATTGATCTCGTTATTATAGGCACTAGCACTAGACGCTCTTGTAATAATACCACCAAAGGCACCAAGAAAGGTTGTACCCAACATGTATTGTGGGGGTGGAGGAAATCTCCATTTGTTTTTTTGTTTTTAACTATGATAATGATTGCAGTATTCTCAAGGAGCAGACCTTGTTGGGGTATTTTATGAGTAGAGTCCCTCATGAGTCAATTATTATGACCTAGGTCAAAGAGGTTTAGGCACCTTCTGGGTGTCAGTTCCTCATGCCAAATGTGGCATGAATGGATTCATGTTGCCATGAGGAGGAAGAAGAAAATGGAGTCACCACTAAATTTTAGGGCAAAAAACTGAGTAATTCTAAGGTGAGTAGAGATAGATGAAAGAATGGATGAAGACCACTATGTTAATTTAATATTTAGGGTTGATTATGTTAAGATGGTCAATTAGTGTACTTTGATTAGTCTTGATAGAGATCAAGTTAAGAACAAATCAATAAAGGAAAGTAAATAACCTGAGGTTGATTCAACAATTCCTTTAATGAGCTAATTAACCTAATTGTTAAAGATGAAATGAAAGAGAAAAATGAAATAATTCACTCAAATGAGCGTTGTTGTAGATGTTATTGAATCTTGTTGCACTTAAGATGAGGTTGTTGTAGGATTCTAAAAGAGTTCCCTACTTCCTGAATGAACCTCCACATACAACTCAATCTCCCTACAAAACATAGTTGGACCTAATTTTTAATACAATGAAATATATAACACTAAATATATCATAAAAGATAATGTAATGATGAAGGGTGATTGAAAGTGCCCTTAAAAGGGTTGATACCTCTCTTCCCATGGTTGTGATAGAACATCCCTTGAGGTTGAGAAGTTTAATTAACCAAGGTACGAAAGGAAAAAACCTATGAAGATGCCCTATCATGAAGCAACAAGCTTTCGAGGTTAGAAACAAACTAACAATAAGATACCCTTGTATCTATGTTGGAGAAGATGGGAACAAATAGGCCACGAGCATGGAAGAGGATTTAAGAAGCTAGATCAAGATTTGACATCAATCTAAGTGTGTACCTACAAAATAATGTCAAGGAAGTTAAAGGAATCGAAGAATTCGTGACAGCTTTACAAAATGGAATCGATTGGTATAATATGCAAGTGAATGACCTCAAGGCATAGATGAAAGTTAGACAAACCATTTAATAGGATGACATGTACAACAAAGTCAATCCATGTGATTTGAGCTTGTATTGCGAGTCTATAAGATCGTATCATGGAAAATTCTCCAACTATAGGATTTATGTTACATGTGACACGTCACACACTCACAACAATTCTAGGAAAGTTGTGGTTCACTTAGAACCTTGAGATTGGGAAATGCTAAAGAAGATTTGACTTAGTTGACCCCCTAAATAGCCAACCAAAATAGATTTGGATTTTTAAGGACCTATAATGAAGTATCACAATAAATAACGAACACGTTTAGGGGATTAACATGTGATGAAATAACCCAAACATGTGTCCAAAAGGGTCAAAATGAATTAAACCAGCAACCAAAGGGCAAGGGAAGAGGGAGAAAGGTAGTGAGTGGCATACCTAAGCGCTATAAATCCCTAACAGGTGTCTTAAGGGGACTTAAGGAAGTGATCAAACATAATACGACAGTAAACAAGTATTTATGTCATCACTATATGGGTCACATACAACAATCACACAAAGACAAGCCACATTCCTATACCTTTGGTGGGTAAGTGTATGTCGACACTAAAGTGAAAATCCATGCACTACACAGTCCCCCCTTGAAGGAGTTTTTATCTACAAGATAGGAATAGTGATGATTTACAACATGTAAGAGAAGTGAGCAACAAAGTGATATAAGACAAATAGAAAGTGAAAGCAAAAACAGTGGTAAAGCAACCATGCATGAAGGGAGCCCATTATTGTGTGCAGCATAAGAGGGGGTAGTCATCCACTATTAAAGTCACCAATTTGCTCAACATTTGGATGTAACCTCGTGCCCCAAAAGATAAAGAAAGTAGAGTTGGGGCACGGGTACGCACGGATTGTGATGTTAACCTTGTTTAACGAAAATAAGAGAAGAAAACTCTACAAGATATGAAATTCATGTTAATCAAATAATGTCAAGAGGGGATACAAACAAGTCTAACCATTGTGAAAGCAAAGCAACTACTAAACTATGACATGTGAATGTTGAAATGAGAAAGTGACAATCAAATTAACTAAAATATCTAAATCATGACAACAAATGAAATGAGTCTAGTTGTCATGAAAGTAATATAATAGTTAGATTATGAAAGAGAAGTTAAAGATAAAATATGAGATTGAGAATAAGAGAATGATACATGAGCGTAAACACCAACAGTAGAAGCTAGCTAAGGCATAATATGTGTGAGAACAGTGATCTCAATACCCAAGCAAGTTATGTACCTACACAACAAAGGTTAGCAACATGCATTGATCTAGATGGACATTGGTTGCCATCCACCTAATCCACTGGCTCAAACATAGTTTTTCATATTGCCAGTTTGGTTATGATTTTCTGGGTCATGAGCCTACGGGGCCGTTTTGAGGCCCTAAATGATATTTTTTTGGCACAGGATCACCCAAGATATATCCTTTTACTAACTAGTAGTTCATTCAAAATGTACTTCTCAACTAGACCTTTCTAACATAATACCAAACGCCCCAAACAAAGATTGCATGCAAAATTTACGTGCCTGAGAAGTTGTCTTATCAACTAAGGACAACATGACCCATAAACCTTTTGCCATTTCATCTTTTGGGGTTAGGGTTTTGGATTTTTAGGGTTTTTTTATTTATGCTTTATGTTAGAAAACCCTTGTAGCCTCATTGTAACTCACTTCTTACGAATGTGCGTAATCGTCACATCTCTTCTCATATATAAGGTGCCACCATTATAGTGAGTTTATTTCACTCTGTATATTGTTGTATTTTTTGCATATTTCTTTCATTAATAGGAACTGAGTATTACTATATCTTTGTGTTTCGAAATATTTACGTGTTTCATTTCATTCCCTTATAAACCCTAGTTAGTGGTATCAAAGCGGTCTGCTCTTTATTTGTTTATCTATGTATGTCCCCAACAAGGTAGGGGTACAAGGAGTTGGAACTTGAGCTACTTGATCCTTTAAAAAACTATCCTCATCGACAACAATGACCTCCCATGATGGAAGAAAAGAGAGATGAGGGAGCAGGATATCCTAATAAGACGTTTCTCAAGGAATCCCTCATGTGACAGAGGGACAAGATGATAGATAAATTTACCTAAATCCTTCGAAGGATGCCGACAACAACAGACGTGTCTTTGTCGAGCAACCACTTCAACAACGCTGCCCCCTTCAAGGTACAAGTTAATTTTGATATTCGTGTATTTGAAGGTCAAATAGATGCAAATGCTTTGTAAAAATGGTTAAATCTGCTAGGAGGGTATTTTTATGTCCACAAAATTTTATAATGAGGAAAATATCACCTTTGTGCTCCTTAAAGGCTCTCCCCCATGTCAAAAGTTAGTGGGAAACATAATGTGAGCCAAACTCCACAAAGGAATCTGAATTGTTTGGGACCAATTCCACTTGGGCCTCTTTTATGGATTCCTTCAAGGAACAATATTATCATGTTGAAAACTATGAAGACCAATACACAAGATGGACCACACTATGTCAGGAGAGGGACCAAATACTACCGGAGTTCAAAAATACTTTCCATACCTTGCACACCAAGCTAGGTATCAGAGACTCCGAGTGACATTTGTTTCTAAAATACCATGGGGTTCTACATAGGTACATCCAATAGAAAAGGAGTTCTTGGACATTTCGTCACTGGGAACCACTTACTATTATGCTGTCAAAATCGAGCAAAACTTGAAGTAGAGGAATAAGTAGGAGTTTGGATTTGTAAATGCATCACAACAAAAGTAGGGAAAAGGCAGCCCCAAATCCACATAACAAAGGAAAAAAGAAGGATGGACAACCTTAGGACAACTAGTCTAAGGTGCAAGTGAAGAAGGGTAATTAGGAGACAAAGAAAGACATCGGGAAGTGGTGTGAGTTCCATAAAATCCCATGGAAAAACAATGATGAATGTCGCTCTAAGTAGTCATTGGTGGTTGAACTAAAATCCTTAGTTTTGGATCTAGGATCCATCTCTAAGTCAAAGCTAGAAAGGGGGGAAAATCATTGATATATAACCTAGTGCCATAGTTGCTACCACCAAGGTCTAACACAACAAACCAGAGGAGCTAGATGAATGTGAGTGCATTTTTAACTCACAGATGTGGGTTAAGGTTGCTTTACTACATTTAATTGTTAGTGAAATCCAAAACAACATGATCTCAATAGAGATCATCAAGCGGTTGGATTTTTTCGGCAAGCCCACACCCGCAACCATATAACGTTGGGTGGCTCAACCATGAACGATATGCCTCAACCAACAGTGTGCATGCCTTATGGCATAAATCCCTTCAAGGATGAGCTATTATGTGATGTTGCCCCACTTGAAGTTTGTGATCTTCTTTTGGATAATCCATAAATGTGGAAATGTCATGTTGTGTATGAATCTAGACCCCATAGTATCATTGTTACTTTGGAAAGAAAAATGTACAGGATAATAGAGGTATCTCCACCTACTACAATCTCTTTGATCTCAACTAAACAATTCAAAAAGGTCATCTCCCAATCTGGTAGATTTGTCCTCTTCATGATTTGTTCTCACAGTGAACGAAAGGTCGTAGCCACATTTATGGCTTCACACAAGACCTCTCTACATATTATAACCAAGTGGACAAAGTCATGGAAGAATATCAAGACATCTTCACCTCACATGTCGGGGTGCCTATACATTATCAAGTCAAGCTTTCAATTGATCTGAACCCTAGTACACCTTTACCTAATGGGCCATTACATTGATGCTCTCTTTTGGAAAATGAGGAAATCAAGCACCATATTCAAGAGTTACTCCAAAAGGGGCTCATTCAATCCAACTCCTCACCCTGTAGAAGTCCAGTTGTGCTTATGTAGAAGAAAGACAGGACTTGGTGCCTCTGTATTGATTATATAGCTTAAAACAAAATCGCAGTCAGGAACTAGTACCCAAATCCCCAAATTAATTACCGTCTCAACCAATTCAAGGGAGCCAAGTACTTTAGCAAGATTGATTTGAATTTCGGCTACCACCAAGTTCCAATAGAATCAATTGATGTATGGAAGTCTATTTTCAAGTATAAAGAAGGTATTTTTAAATGGTTGGTCATGCCCTTTGGCTTAACAAATTCTCCAACAACTTTCATGAGGTTTATGGATGACACATTATGGTCTTTCACCAATTCCTTTGTTGTTGTATATTTGGATGACATCCTCATCTTCAACAGGAGTTGGGGAGAACACTTGCACCACATTTAGCAGGTCCTTCACACTCTGCGACAACACAAGTTATATGCTAACTTAGAGAAATGCTCCTTTAACATAAAGAGGGTCCAATACCTCGGGTACATTGTAGTTGAGAATGGGGTACATGTGGATACATCTAAGGTCCAAGTCATCCGTGTCTAGCCAACCCTAACAACACTAACCAAGCTTCAAGGATTCTTGGGCCTTGCCAACTTCTATATCAAGTTTGTGTTGATATTCTCTCATATTGCATGGCCCCTCAGCCAAGTGAACAAAGGTGGTGGCAAAGCAAAATTTTGGTGGACCAAGTCACAACAGAAATCCTTCATCAAAATGAAACATCGTTTATGCTCAGCCTTGGTGCTTGCCTTTCCCAATTTGCAACAACCTTTCTAAGATTGAGACAAATCTTTCAGACTGCACAATGGGTGTCATCCAATATCCTATCTTTGTGAGACACTCTTAAAATACCATCCATAAGTACCCAACCTATGAAAAAGATATGTATTCCATTGTACAAACCTATCGCTAATGGAAGCATTACATTCTAGGGAGCGATAAGCCATCCACAAAAATCACAAGCCTCTGCAGTTCATGCAAGCACAAGAAAAATTACAGAATGACCGCCATCAAAAGTGGTCCACATACTTGAAACAATTAATCCTCGTCATTAAAGATAAGAAAGGGAGCACCAATCACATCGTGGACCTCCTCAATTGACCTCTAGTTGCAGCTCTAACCATAGTGCTTGACTCTTACAGGCATGAGACCTTCGAGTGGTCCTAACTTTATGATAACGATTTGGACTTCACTACAACCTACTATTTGTTAGGAGCAAGAAATATTGTTACTAAGTTTCATTTGTAGGATAAACTATTTTTCCTTCTGGATCATATTTGTGTTTCTTAAAGCGAGTTGGCAAAATTGATTTGGGAATCCCACTATAGTCAGCCAGTTATACACTTTAGCATGAAGAAGATAATAGCAATACTCTAGAAGTATTTATATTGGTTGAAGCCTCACCAAGATGTCAATAAGTGTCTCAAATATTGCACTGGATGCTCCATTTCCAAGACAACCATTAAAAAATGACTGCACACCCCTCTGCCTACTCTTGACAAGCCTTGAGAATCCATCTTGATGGACTACATGCCACACCTTCCTTTAACCAAGCATGGTAATGCATGTGTATTCTTGGTTGTTGATCAATTATCCAATATGACCATTCTAACAACTTGCAAAAAGAATGCCACAGTTGAAGTCATTGTCAAGCTCTACTTAGAGCATATGTGGGTACATTTTGGAATCCCATAGACCATCATTCCAAATAGAGACAATCAGTTCTTAAGTATATTTTGGTCGAGCCTCTATTTAATGTTCGACACCAAGATCACCAACGGATGGACAGACAGAAGTCATCAACAAAATGACTTCTGTCTTCCATCCCCAAACTGAATGACAGACAGAAGTCATCAACAAAATGACTGCGCACATCCTGCCCATGTACAACTCCAAGCATCTACGCACATGGGATGAGAGCCTTCCTTATGTTCAACACAACTACAATAGATCCCTCCATAATTCGACCAACCACAACCCTTTTCAACTAGGCACAGTCTTTCGCCCATTGGGTCCAACCAATGTAGCACTTCCCCTTGCAACCACATATGCAGTATACTCCCATGCCCAATTAGAGACTGACAAAGCCACCAAATTCATTGAATGTATTCAACACCTCCATGAATTGGTCCATGCTATTTTATAGAAATCCATGCTAAGTACAAGCAACGCCATGATAAACATAGAGTTCCACACAAGTTTCAAGTTGGAGAAAAGGTTTTGTTGCATTTGCAAAAAGAGTGCCTTACATGACCCCTTTAGAAGATGCATCCACTTCGCTATGCTCCATATACCATCACCAAGTCCATGGGTGATAATGATTTTGAGTTTAGTATTCCCCCCCTTCCTTGGCTTACACCATGTATATAATGTGGACCTTCTTTGGCCGTATTTTCCACCACTATTGGATACAATGGAGGTGGAAGAGTAGCTAACACCTATAGAGCTCAACTTGAATGCATGGAATAAACATCCATTAATATGATGCTAGACACATAGGTTAAGGGCACTAACCAATAGTTCCTCCTACTCTATTTGGTTTCCAAAGCAGGGAAACTCCTNGGGGGGGACTAATCCATATGGACATCAATGTCCATCCACCTAATCCATTGGCTCAAAGCACAATTTTCCAATTTGGCATTTTTGTTATGATTTTTTGGGTTTTGAACTTCCGGGGCCATTTTGAGGCCCTAAACGACATTTTTTTGGCACGACAACACCTAGTCGACAAAGTTTGGATGTCTACTAGGTCATTTGGAATGTGTACTTATCGACTAGACCTTTTCTATATAGTAAAAAATGACCCAAATGGATATCATTTGCAAATGTTACACCCCTGGGAATTCGACGAATCAACTAACCACAACGGAGACCACAAAACTTTTGGTGTTTCATCTTCTGGGGTGGGGGTTTTGGATGTTTAGGGATTTTTCATTAATGCTTTATGTTAAAAGGCCCTTTTTTCCTCATTCTAACTCACTTCTTACGAATGCACGTAGCCTTCACATCTCTTCTCAGAGATAAGCTACCACCATTCCAGTGAGTTTATTTCACTATGCATTTGGTTACAATTGATGCATATTTCTTTCATTAATAGAAATTGAGTATTACTATATCTTTGTGCTTTGAAATATTTATGTGTTACATTTCGTTCCCTTATAAACCCATATTGGTAGTATAAGAGTGGTCTTCTCTTTATTTATTTCTATATGCATGCCCCCAACGAGGTCAAGGTATAAGAAATTGGGACTAGAGCTACTTGAGCCTTTGAAAGACCATCCTCACCGACACCGACGACCTCCCATGATTGAAGAAAAGATAGACAAGTGTGCAAGAGATTCTATTAAGATGTTGCTTAAGGACTCCCCCATGAGATAAAGGGACGAGATGATAGATATATTTTCTCAAATACTTCAATGGTTGCTAATGGAAACAGGTGCATCTTTGTTGAGCGACCACTTCAGAGGTGCTTCCCACTTCAATGTACAAGTTAATTTTTATATTCCTGTATTGGAAGGTCAGATAGATGTAGATGCTTTGGAAAAATGGTTAAATCTACTAGAAAAGTATTTTTTTGTCCACAAATTTTTGAATAAGGAAAATATCACCTTTGAATTCCTTAAGCCTATCCCCCATGTCAAAAGTTGGTGCAAAACTTATTGTGAGCAAAAATACACAAAGGAATATGAATTGTTTGGGGTAAATCCCACTTGGGCCTCTTTATGCATGTTGTTAAGGAACAATATTACCTTGTTGGAAACTATGAACACCTATACATGATATGGACTGCACTGCATCAGGAGAGGGACCAAACAATGTCGAAGTTTACAAATACTTTTCATACCTTGCACACCAAGCTAGGTATTAGAGACTCCCAACGACATCTAGTTCTAAAATACCATGGGGGTCTACATAGATACATCCAAACATAAACGGAGTTCCTGGACATCTCATCATTGGGAGTTGCTTATCATTATGTTGTCAAAATCGAGCAAAAATTGAACCAGAGGAATAAGCGAGAGCTTGGTTCTTTTGATGCATCACAATAGAAGCAGGGAAAAGGTAGCCCCAATCCACAAAATAAAGGACAAAGAAAGGATGGAAACCCTTAGGAAAATTCGTCTAAATCACAAGCGAAGAAGGGTAATGGGAAGGCCCTTGCACAACACTGATGAATGTCGCTTGAAGCCATCATTGGTGACCAAACTAAAATCCTTTGAGTGAGATCCAAGCTCTAACTCAAAGTTAGATCCATATAGGGGGAAACAAATCATTAATGCAGAACCCAATGCCACAATCATTGCCACTAAGGTCTAAACCAACCAACTAGAGGATCCATAAGAAGGTTAGTACATTTTTCACTCGTAAATGTATCCTTTGTTGCATTTCATTGTTACTGGAAGCCAAAAGAACATATTTCAACAACGGTCATCAAGCAGTTGGAGGTTCCAACAACCCCATGCCCACAATCATACAATATTGAATGGCTCAACCATGGACAAGATCGTCACGTCAACCAACAGTGTCGCTTGCCTTATGGTATCAATACCTTCAAGGATGAGGTATTGTGTGATGTTTTCCTACTTGAAGTTTGTGATTTTCTTTTGGGTCATCCATACATGTGTAAATGTCAAGTTTTGTATGAATATAGACCTCGTAATGTCATTGTTACTTTGGGTAGACAATTGTACAGGATGCCAGAGGTAGCTCCACTTACCACAATCTATTTGATCTCAACTAAACAATGCAAAATCGTCATCTCCTAGCTTGGGAAATTCGTCCTATACATCTGCCAATAAATCCATGATATTTTATAGAAAGTGAATGATATGTACAAGCAACACCATGATTAACACACAGTTCCATACAATTAGTTCAGGTGGGAGACAAGATTTGGTTCAATTTTCCGAAATGGCACCTTATAGGACCCCATAGAAAGTTGCATCCACTTCACTATGGTCTTTATAACATCACCAAGGTTGTGGGAAATAATGCTTTTGAGTTATGTATTCCACCCTTCTTTGGATTACACCTAGTATTCAACATGGACCTTCTTAAGCCATATTTACCACCACTATTGGACACATGGGAGGTGGATCCATAAGTTGACACCTACATAGATCAACCCTAAATACATGGAATAGACCACCATTTATCAGATCATGGACACACAAGTTAAGAGATCTTATCTACAACGAATCCAATTGTACCGAGTTTTCAAAGTAGCGTAACTCCTACACCAAGGCAAGTGGCTCACAAACCATCATGTTCAATAATAGTTTCCCCATTTGATGGAGGCACTCAATGTAATGGATAACATTGCTTCCTCACGGGGGAGTACTAATCAAGATGAACATTGGTGGCCATCCACCTAATCCATCGTCTCAAAACACAATCGTTTATCTTGGTAGTTTTGTTATGATTTTTAGGGTCCTGAAATTCGAAGGTCGCTTTGAGGCCTTAAATGACTTTTTTTGGCATGACATTGCCCAATAGATATCCTCTGCTATCTATATGGCTATCTAAAATGTGTACTTCTCGAATAGACCTTTCCATTGAATTATTAAATTCCCAGATTGAATATTGTATGCAAAAGTTATGCCCCCGAGAATTTGGCATATCACCTAACCACAATGGGGCCTACAAACCTTTTGGCATCTCACCTTATAAGGTTAGGGTTTTGGATTTTTAGGGTTTTCATTGGTTCTTTATGTTAAAATGCCTCTTTGGCCTAATTGTAACTCACTTATTGCAATTGTGCTTGGTTGTCACATCTCTTCTCAGAGATAAGCTGCCACCATTCTAGCGAGTTTATTTTACTATGTATTTTGTCACAGTTTCTGCATATTTCTTTTATTAAAAGAAATTGCTTGATATTGTATCTCTTAGTTTTAGAATATTTTTGTTTTTCATTTCGTTTCTTTAAAAAGTTGGATCGTTAGTTTCAAAGAGGTTTTCTCTTTTTGTGTCTCTCTATGCATGTCTTGAACAAGGACAAGGTATATGGAGTTGGGACTTGAGCAGCTTGAGCTTTTAAAAACCATTCCAGGCAAGACTAATGACTTCCCATGATGGAAGAAAAGAAAGACAAGGGGGCAAGAGATCCTATTAAGATGTTGCTGGAGGAATCCCTCACAACAACAGAAACATCTTCGTTGAGCAACTACTTTGAAGGCACCACACCCTTTAGGGTATAAGTTAATTTTGATATTACATTATTTAAAGGTTATATAGATGCACATGCTTTGGAGAAATGGTTAAATATGCTAGAAGGGTATTTTGTTGTTCACAATTTTTTTGGAAAGGAAAATATCATCTTTGCGTTCCTTAAGGTTTCCCCCCATGTCAAAAGTTGGTGGGAAACTTACAGTGATAAAAATACCATATAGGAATCTAAAATATTTGGGTTCGATCCTAGTTGGGCCTCTTTAGTGGATGTCATTAAGGAACAATATTACCCTTTCGGGAACTATGAAGAGTAGTACATGAGATAGGAAACACTATGTCAAGAGAGGACTATATAGTGTCATATTTCACAAATACTTTTGATACATTACGCACGAAGCTGGGTATAAGAGAATTCAAGAGACATATAGTTCTAAATACCATGGTGGTCTACATAGGTACATCGAAACAAGAATGGAGTTCCTGGATAACTTGCCATTGAGAGATGCTTATCATTGTGCTGTCAAAATCGAGCTAAAATTGATATAGAAGAAAAAGAAAAAGTTTGGATCTGTGAATGCATCACTACAAAACTAGGGAAAATTCAACCTCAATCCACAGAACAAAGGACAAAGCAATGGTGGACAACCTCGGGACAACTAGTTCAAGTCACAAGTGAAGACGAGAAATGGGAAAATAAAGAAAGACATTGGGAAGTGGTGTGAGTTCCATAAAATCCACTAACACAACACTGATTAATGCCACTCGAAGCAATCATTGGTGGCCAAACTATAATCTTTAGAGTTAGATCCATCCTTCGGCTCTGACTCAGAGCCAAATAGGGAGTAACAAATCATTGATGTAGAACCCAATTCCCCAATCGCAACCATAAAGGTCTAACACAACAAACTAGAAGAGTTGGAAGAATGTGAGAGCCTTTTTCACTCATAGATGTGGGTGAAAGGCGCTCTGGTGCATTTCATTGTTAGCGAAATCCAGATGAACCTGATCTCTATAGAGGTCATCAAATGGTTGGAATTGTCGAAAACCCAACACTCACAACCATACAACAACGAATCGCTTAGCAACAGACAAGATCTTCGCGTCAGCCAATAGTGTCTCCTATGCTATGGTATCAAGAACTTCAAGGATGAGGAATTGTGTGATGATGCCCCACTTAAAATTTGTGATGTTCATTTGGGTAAACCAAATATGTGGAAATATCATTTTATGTATGAATCTAGACTTTGTAGCATCATTGTTACTTTGGGTAGACAATTGTACACTATACCAAAGGTAGCTCCACCTATTTCATTCTCTTTGATCTCATCTAAATAGTGAAAAAGGTCATCTTCCATACTAAGAAATTTGTCCTCTTTAAGATTCATTCTCATAGGGAATGGAAGGTGGTCACCATATCTATGGTCTCTATAGAAGGCCTCTCTACACAATATAAGTAAGTGGACAAGGTCATGGAATAATATCGAGACATCTTCAACTCACCTGTTGGGGTTCCTTTGCACTATCAGTTCAATCATTTAACCAATTTGAACCCTAGTGCATCGTTACCTAATGAGCCAATAAATTGAAACTCTCTCTCGGAAAATGAGGAAACCAACTGCTTGATTCAGGTTCTACTCCAAAAGGGGCAAATTTGACCCAAATCTTAACCTTGCGGAAGTCCAATCGTGCTCATGCAAAAGAAAGACTGAACCTGGCACATGTGTATCGATTACATATCTTTAAAAAAAATTATAGTCAAGAACAGGTACCCAATTCCTAAAACTGACGACCTTATCAACCAACTCAAGGGAGCCAAGTGCTTTAGAAAGATTGATATGAAGTCGAGCTACCACTAGGTTCCAATAGAATTAATGAATGTATGGAAGACTACTTTTAAGTTTAAAGAAGGTCTTTCTGAATGGTTGGTCATCCCTTCAGCTTAACAAATGCCCCAAAAACTTTCATGACGTCGATGGACAACATCTTGTGGCATTACACCAATCTCTTTATGGTTGTATATATGGATGACATATTCATCTTTACCAAGATTTCGACATAAAACTTGTCATACATTTAATAGGTCCTTCACTCTAAAACAACACAAGCTATACACTAACTTAGAGAAATGCTCATTTGGCATGAACAAGGTCCAATACCTCAGATACATTGTAGATGAGAATGGGGTACATATGGATCTAGATAATATCCAATTCATTCATGACTAGCCAACCCCAAAAATCCTAACTGAGCTTAAAAGCTTCTTGGTCCTTGTCAACTTCTACCACATGCTTGTGTTGGGATGGTGTCATATTTCCTTACCCCTCAACCAAGTGACCAAGGGTGGTGGAAAATAAAATTTTGGGTGGACCAAGTCACAATAGAAATCCTTCGTTGATTTGAAACATCGTTTATTCTTAGCCCTGGTGCTTGCCTTGCCCAATTTGCATCAACCTTTAGACATTGAGACAGATGCTTCAGACTACGCAGTGGGTGCCATTCTCACTTAGCATGTTCATATGGTGGCCTATCATAATGATATTCTCTTAGATACCGTTAGTAAGCACCCCACCTATGAAAAAGAGATGCATTCCATTGTATAAGCCTATTGTTAATGCAAGCATTATAATATAGGGAAGGATATGGTTGTCCAAACTGATCACAAGCCTCTATAGTTCATGTAGACACAAGGAAAATTACATAATGAATGCCATCAAAAGTGGTCAGTATACTTGCAGTAGTTCCATTTCAACATTAAATATAAGAAAGGAAGCATAGTCGCATTGCAAACTGACTCTTTATTACTCCAAATGCAGCACTAACCACAGTGCTTGACTCTTGTGGGCATGCAACCTATAAGTGGTCCCAACTCTATGACAACGATATGGACTTCGCTAACCTACAAGATGTTGGGAGCGGGAAAGACCGTTATCAACTTTCATCTACAAGATGGGTTGTTATTTCATCCAAGTAATCTTTGTGTTCCTTCAAGTGAGCATGAGAAATTGATTTGGGAATCCCACTATAGTCTGTTGGCTAGACACTTTGGTGTGGAGAAGGTAGTAGAAATAATCCATAAGCATTTATATCGACCGAAGCTTCGCCAAGATGTCTGTAAGTGTCTTAGATCCTACATTGCATGCCCTATTTCCAAGCCAACCATTAAACAACAAGGAATGTATACCCCTCTTTCTATTCCCGATAGGACTTGAGAATCCATATTGATTGACTACATGTCAGGTCTTCCTTCAACCTATCATGGTAATGACTGTGTATTTGTGGTTATTGATCAATTCTATAAATGGCCATACTAACATCCCAGAAGAAGAGTATCACAACTAAATCCAATGCAAAGATTTTCTTTGAGCATTTGTGGGTACATTTTGTAATCCCACACACCATCATATCAGTTTGGGACAGTTAGTTCTTAAGTACATTTTGGTCAAGCCTCTAGTCATTATTGGACAACAAGCTCACCAAATCCACCAACTTCCACCCCCAAACTTATGGCCAGACAGAATTTTCCAACATAACTATTATGCACATCCTGTGCATGTACCCAAGAATTTACGCACATGGGATGAGAGCCTTCCTCATGTTCAACTGAACTATAAATAGATCCCTCCATATTTCGACCAACCACAACCCTTTTTAGGCGGGACTAGGCTTTCAACCATTTGGTCTGATTGATGTAGCACTGCCCTTTGCACCCACACAGGAATAATCCTCCCATGCTCAATCAAAGGCCAATAAAGACATCGAATTCATTGAAAAGATACAACACATCTACCATCAAGCCCATGATATTTTATAGAAATCTAATCATAAGTAAAATCAATTCCATTATCAACACATGGTTCCCTGTAAGGTTCAGGTGGGAAACATGATTTGGCTGCATTTGTAGAAAGAGCACCTTATAGGACCCCGTAGGAAGCTATGTCCACTTCATTATGGGAATTATACCATCACCAAAGCTATGGGAGACAATGATTTTGAGGTAAGTACTCTCCCATTCCTTGGCTTACACAAAGTATTCAACATCGACCTTCTTCGGCCATATTTTCCACCACTATTGGACACATGGGAGGTGGTAGAGTAGTTGAGATCTACAGAGTTCAACCCTAACTGCATGCAATAAACTAACTAATATTGTATAATGGACACATAGGTTAAGGGCACTTGCCGATAATGGCTCCAACTTTATCGGGTTGTCAAAGTAGGGTAGCTCCTGCATTAAGGCAAGTGGATCACAAATCGTTAAGTTCAACAACATTTCCCCCATCTAATCGAGGCACTCAACGCAATGGATACCATTACTTCCTAAGAGTGGAGAAATGATCCAGGTGAATTTCGGTGGCCACCCACCTAATCTACCGACTCAAAATACAGTTTTCCATCTTGGTAGTTATTTTGTGATTTTTTGGGTCGTGAACTTCTGTGGCCATTTTGAGGCCCTAAACGATGATTTTTTTGGAAAGAGAACAATAAAATCGAATAGATAGGGATTTTTACAAGGCTTTTGAAATATGTACTTCTCAGGTAGACTTTTTTTATGGACTATCAAACTCCCTAGACAAATATCGTATGCAAAAGATACGACCCCAGGAAGTTGACGTATCAACTGACCTCAATGGGGCCCATAAAACTTTTGGCGTTTGATTTTATGGAGTTAGGGCTTTGGATGATTAAGGTTTTCTTGTTGATTCTTTATGTTAAAATGGCCTTTTTGCCTTAGAGTAACTCACTTCTTGCGAATATGCGTAGCCGCCACATCTATTATCAAAGATAAGTTCCCACCATTATTGCGAGTTTATTTCACTATGTATTTTGTTAAATTTTTGGAATATTTATTTCATTAATAGAATTTGTTTTTTTTTTTGTATTAGGGGAATTGACAACTAGAGGCAGGGTTGGTACTCGCGTGACACCGGTTCCATGTATCCATTCCCACTACTACTATACCCCTAGGAGCACCCACACATCCCGCATGCATGGGGCACGGGTAAGACGAGGTTTGAACCTGTGACATCACAAGGAGTGTATTAACAGTACACTCCATCGGTAGTCGGTCTACATCCCTACGGGCAATAAAAATTGTATATCACTATATATTTGTGCTTCATAATATTTATGTGTTTCATTTTGTTCCCTTATAAACTCGAATCAGTGTTATCATAATAATCTCCTCTTTATTTGTTTCTAAATGCATTTCCCAACGAGGTCGAGGTCTAAGGAGTTGGGACTAGACCTACTTGAGTTTCTAAAAGAATGTTATGGCCGAAATTGATGGCCTTCCATAACTAAAAAGAGAGACAAGGTAGTAGGATATCATATTAAGATGTTGCTTAAGGAATCTCTCATGCTAATGTGGGACGATATGATAGATAATTTTTCTCGAATCCTTTAACATTTGTCGACAACAACAAACATGTCTTCATTGAGAAACCACTTCAGAGGCACCAACCCCTTCAAGGTACAAGTTAATTTTGATATTCCTATATTTGAAGGTTAGATAGATGCAGATGCTTTGGAAAAATGGTTAAATCTTATAGAAGTGTATTTTTCTATCCATGGGTTTTTTGACAAGGAAAATATCACCCTTGTGCTTATTAAGGTTGTCCCCCATGTCAAAAGTTGGTGGGAAACTTACTGGGAGAAAAACTCTGCAAAGGAATCTGAACTGTTTGGGGCCAATCCCACTTGGGTATCTTTTGTGGATGTCATTAAGGAAAAACATTACCTTGTTGGAAACTACAAGGACTAGTACATGATATGAACCACACTATGTTAGGAGTAGGGCCAAATAATGTTGAAGTTCACAAATAATTCCCATACCTTGCACACCAAGTTGACTACCAGAGACTCTGAGTGATATTTGGTTCTAAAATACCATGAGGGTTCAAGGCACATTTAAACAGAAATTGATTTCCTAGACATCTCGTCACTAGGATTCGCTTATCATTATGCTGTCAAAATCAATAAAAACTAGAAGCAGAGGAATAAGTAGGGGTTTAGATATGCGAATTTATCATAGCAGAAGCAGGGGAAAGGAAATCTCTATCCACAAAACAAAGGACACATCAAGGATTGAGTACCTTAGGAAAACTAGTCTAAGCTGTAAGTGAAGAAGGGTAACGAAAAGACGAAGAAAGACACTAGGAAGTGGTGTGAGTCCAATAAAACCCCCTAGCATTAAACCGATGGATGACACTCAAAGCAGTAATTGGTGGCTGAGTTGAAAGCGTCAAAGTCATATTGAGGCTCTGACTTTGAGTAAGATCCTGATAGGGGGAACATATCATTGATGCAAAACCCAATCCCGTAGTCTCTATCACCAATGTCTAACCCAATGAACCAAAGGAATTAGAAGAAGGTAACCGCCTCTTTCACTCACAAATGTGGGTGAAAGGCACTCCATTGCATTTCATTATTAATGGAAACCAAAAGAACCTAATCTCAACAAAGGTCATCAAGTGGTTAGAGTTGTCGATAATAAAACACCCATGACCATACAACATTGGGTGTCTCAACCATGGAGCCAAATGTTTCACATGCTTTAATACGTCAATGCCTTTAATAATTTGGTATTATGTGATGTTGTCCACTTGAAGTTTCTGATGTTCTTTTGGGGCAACCATATATGTGGAAAAATCATGTTTTGTATGAGTATGGACCTCTTAGTGTCATTATTACTTTGTGTACACAATTGTACAAGATATCAGAGATAGCTCTACCTATCATAATCTAGTTGATCTCAGGTAAACAATGCAAAAAGGTCTTCTCCTAGATTAGGAAATTTCGTATACTCGTGATTCATTCCCATAATGAACAGAAGGTCGTGACAACATCCATGACATCCGCTCAAGGCCTCTCTACAAAATAGAAGCAAGTGGACAAAGTCATTGAAGAATACTAAGACATCTTCACCTCACATGTTGGGTTGTCTCTACATTGTTAGGTCATGCACTACCAGGTCAAGCATTAAATCGATATGAACTCTTGTGCTCCTTTACCTAATGGGTCGGTATATCAAAACTATCTACTAAAAAATGAGAAAATCAAGCGCCAAATTCAAGAGATACATCAAAAGGGGCACATTCCACCCAACTATTCACCCTGTGGAATTCTGATCATGCTCATGTAGAAGAAGGATGAGCCCGACACCTCTGTATCGATTAAAGAGATTTAAACAAACTCATAGTAAAGAGTTGATACCAAGTTGTTTGTTGACACAAACTCAGTCAATAGGGGTTCGCTCTCTATTGACACCCAACCCACCGTGATCTCCCTTAGCACCGACCCAAACAAGTTTTACCCCATCCGGCAACACCTGCATAGCGGATGAAGTCTCACCCGAGATGTTTGTGGGAGAGCTGTCAAAACCAAGTTTCCACAGTATGAAGGAGGACCATGTGTCACTTTCTTAACTTAGCATGGCATTATTCAACAGATCTAACCATTCAAATTATGCGTTAACAAAACCACATCATCATTCAATAGATCGCATTATCATATCGAAACTACAGTAAAACATTGATGCACAAACAGATCTAAAGAATAACATCATTTAAAATAGGGAAACATTGCATCATTTATAGAACCATGTCGTAGATACACATTGAATTCATAATTGAGTCGCAGAAGACAGTAAAACAAGAAAACGTAAAAGGACACAATGATTATGCTCAACTTCCATCATGTCATATTAATTTCCCCAACAAAACATAAGTTCCCCAAAATAGTTCCTCAAGTCGCATACATAGATCAACAAGCTCAAAACCGAGCTTTGTCTCTGAAGATCACATCGAAAAGCAAAGAGTCTAAGAGAGTAACTTTGCAATTCACCATCTACTTATAGGCTTGCACCTTTATATCGGTGGTCCACTTAACTAACTTCCTAACTAATTCTTAACAGATTCTTCAAAATAGTGACCACTATCCACAAGATGCGGTCCAAAACTACAAAAGATTACCAAAAAATACATAAAATAATCTAACTCTAGTTTGCGTGTCGTTTTCCACTTACACAATATCTTTGGCCTTGCGTAGCATCCGCGATGTTGCACAACTAAATTCTCCCAAAACCCCTGCCAACAGGAACCCAAAAGAATCTTATGGCTCGCCCTTGAGCCACGTTAGTTGGACATGGTGTACTCATTGATCTTTAGCTTGAAGTATTCATAATGTTGAGTAATACCCTTCACATGTTCTTTGACCTTCTTAGCAATCTCCTGACTTCCTGTCAAATCATGCGCCAATGGGTGCTCCACCATCTTATCAGTAACCTATTTTTTGCCTTTTGTTGAACTGCCTCTGGCACAGAAATTGCCTTAATAGAGAGTTGCACACCAATATCTTGAAACTCGTCTAACTACGTACTGCACTTTCGCCGATGCCCCTGCGCATTTGCAACGCGGTGCTGCAATTCCTTCAGCTCTGTAGACTTGGTGATCTGAAGGACTAGCGGCATCACTCTCAGTGATGTATTCAATGTTGCTAGCTGCCCTTCTACCTCCTGCATCTGCTTGGTCAGTTGCTCTAATTTCTCACCCTAGCCTACGCTGCCCCAAAATTGCGTAGTTGCTTCAATTACCTTCTTTGATTCCTACTCCATCTCCTCTAGCTGTGTCGCCACATCCTCTATGGTGTTTTTCCTCTCTACGAGTTATTCAGGTGGTGTGTTTGGATGTACCAGAGCATTCAAAATATTTTTGTCACGCTCCAATTGCACAATTACTGTCCTGAGCTGCTGCACTTTGGATTCCACATCCTCGTCTGCAGCAACTTCCGACACTGGTTGACACACTTCAGAAATTACATTTTCTAACTACACCCGGTGGTCCCAAAGTTGTTGCTTTTCGAATACTAGTCGGCCTTGTTCCTTATTCAACTCCTCAAATTCCTTGGTGCTCTTGTCCCTCAGCTTCTCTTATTCCTTCTTCTGCGCTTCGACCTCTCTCCACGCTTCTACCTCCTTCTCCTGTGATCGCAAGAACTGACCGCTAATACTTTGTTCTCTGTCTGCCAACTCGTGATTGCGACCCTTTGCATATGCACCAACGTCTGTGTGGAAAACACGTTGATGTCGATGGACAAATATTGTAACTGTTGTAGGGAGGCATTGAGATCCTCGTTGTTGGTCTCAATTGCACTTAGGGGAATTTGCACATTCTGAACCCGCGTCCCAGTGTTGATTGAGCCAAATTCCTGCACAGTCGCTACCTCCGGTGCTTTCTTCAAAACTACATCACATAAATAATCAAGTCATGTTCTTACCTCAGCAAACCCACCTTGCGCTGATTTCTTCATCTCTTCGGATGCTGCATCCGTTGCAGTTGTAATCGCCTTAATGAGCCGATTCAACTATGCCTCCATCCCTGGTGCTGCTATACTGGTCGCACACTGTTCTCGATGGTTCTTCATCCTTCATTCTTCAAATGCACACTCTTCTTCCGAGTTAGTGGGTGTCTGCGACAACTCTTCATCGAAATCATGGTGACTCTGCTGGTTAGGATTAGGCACAGGATCAATTGGTGCATTTGCTGGAGGACCTGTCGACACTTCTTCCAATATGACCGATTCTCTCCATGTTGTGGGCCAATCATCAACAATTGTCTCCAACTCTGCATCAGACAATTTGTAAGGTGTTGGAAACCATTGCTTATCTCGGTCTCGCCGTGCCTGCACATGAATGGCGCGTGGTCCAATCACGAATTGAGCAACCCGATAGAACTTTGTCACAACCTCCTCATACAATCATAGAATTTTCACAGTTGTAGCCTGCAACACTTCCCAATAGATCCAAAATTGAATAGCACAACCCTTTAGTCTGTCAGCTTCCTCTACCCATGAGAGGTTCTGGTAGCGTGGTCCCTTGCAAACTTTTACGGTGTCTACATCCTTGCCTTGATAGTCATCTGGTTCCATCCAAGCCATGAGCGTGATTAGAATTAGTAACCAACTGTATGCGAACAGGTGTAGCCCCGCTTGGACTGTCATTACATCCTTTGTCAACTTGTTCATTAAAAAGAGCAACCAATTCTTTTGGACTCCTTCCACACACTGCTCTATGCATGTAATAACCCCCAAATTACACTATGTAGGCTTGTTCATTCGCACGATCTTAGTAGCCAAAATTCATGCGCCAATGCGGACAACCGATTATTGATGTTGTCGATGTGGTACACCCGTTTGTCCCGCTGCAACCCATATCTCTTATTTAACCTCGTCGCAAGCCTCTTGTCATTATCCCCTCCTCTAAAATACTATGAGGGGTCTGGCCCATCCTTAGGCAGCCTTGTGATCTCTGAAATCAGTGCTACTATGACTGGTTTATCCAGCCACAAAATTCTGCCATGGAAACAGGTCAAAATTTTCTTTGCACAAGCCCTTGCCTCATTAAACCGCCCAAAATGCGGTATGTTGATCAATCCGAATAGTCCTGCTTTGTCCAAGTCGCGCGCCCAATCCTGTGGAATACGCTGCCTCCAACCGCTACCATAGGTTCATAGGGTTCCTTTGTGACTGTTTTCAATGCAAGCAAGTCATGGTCGTCATACTTCATTGCCATTAGCGCTGACATGATATCCATAGTGCATGCCATACCCTACGGTATCGTTGACATCTTCACTGGGTATTTCTGGTTCTTGGTCATTTTCCTTGGCTTCGCACCAGGCCACGCAGGAGGCACATACCCAGGGATATCCGCAACGGACACCTCTGTGCAAGATGCCGACTCCANTCTTCGAAACAGAGGAAGCTCCCATCAGCATACTTGCAACTTCCTCTTCAATAGTGACTGGAATGACTGGTGAATCCCTCTCACTAGAAATATCATCTGTGACTTGCTCCCTCTACATGCCCCACAACTCTGTAACTATCCCAAATCTATTCCTAACTCACCCAATCGTCGCAACTCAGTCAACGTAACTCAACAACACAGCTCAACACAACTCTGCAACTCAACAACTCAACTCTCAGTTTTGCACAATGGTGAATGTTAATCACATTCGACCCCTTCTTATAGCACCAATCCAATCGCACTTCCATCATGACCAAATCAACTTTAATCATTGCAACCAAATCATGCATTAATCACCTAAATTTGTCAGCTATCATATCGATCCAATGGTCGGATCCTCCATAAATACGCGTCGCTTCAATAAGTGTCATCAGATAACTGCTTTAATTGTGGTCATTTATTACTTATTTGACTATGTCGTGACCCTGTGGCTGTCGCGTTAGAAATTCCTATCTTGCGCTACCGACTCCTCTACTTACGCATCCACTTCCTCTTGGTGCCCCATCCTTCTCACTATCATCTCATGCTTTAAAAAAAATAAAAATTCGTGCAGTGCCTCATGCGCGATGTAGATATTGCCCCGTCTTGTAGGGCTTCAACCTACTACCATTCAGTAGATTTGGTAGCATCTCTCCATTTAACTGTTGCAGTTGTACTACACCTCTTGAAGTAATGAAATTAATGAGATATGGACCTAACCAATGCATCTGCAACTTACCTGAATGCTTCATGAACTTGCTATTGTATAACAACACAAAGTCTCCTTACTGAAATTGTTTGTTCTTGATATGCCGATCATGCCAAGCCTTTTATCGGTCCTTCTCAACGCGCTGGTGAAAACTTGCAACAAAGCGGTCTTCCTCGAGCTGAACTAACTACTCCAATCGTTCCTCTAGTGCTGCTTCATCATCCATGCCCGTCGCTACTGCGATGCACAAACTTGGAACAATGTACTCCATGGGCATGACTACCTCTTTCCCATAGACCAATTTTAATGGTGTCTCCACTGTCAATCTCTTGCAAGTGGTGTGATATTCCCACAAGACTACTGGAATCTTCAAATCCCAGTCGTCGCGGTTCACGTTGCATACATTTGTAAGTGCATGCCTCCAACACATTGTTGAATGCCTCCACTATCCCATTCGCTTGTGGATGATACAGGGTACTCTTCTTATGTTGTATCTGAAGCTCCTCTGTCAATGCACTGATGGTGCAATTGATGAAGTGAATCCCCTGTTCACTCATCAATATCCTTGGGCACCCGAACCGAGCCACAATGTTGTCAAATAGGAACCTCGATGTTGATGCAGCGGTGCAATCTACAACAGGTGCGGCCTCCACCCATCTTGTTAAATAATCTATTGTTGTAATGATGTACTGCACACCAGTTCACTTCCTAGGTGTGTTGATTGGTCCCACAAAGTCCACATCCCATTTATCTAATGGCTGCATTGTCACCTGAGGTACCTGTTAAGTCATGAATTTGTTTTCTTCAGTCTTATATTTTGCTTGTGATTTTTTGTTTTAAGCTTGCTCATTTGCTTACTTCTAGGAAATTTTGGTTTAGAGTGAAATTTTGATTTTTTGCCTTTAGGATTTCATTATTTTTGTTTTTCTTATGTCCTGAAGGGTTCTATAGGATATATGTTGAGTAATAGTTTCATAAATAAGCACTAAGACCAAGTTTTAGTCATTTAAACCTATGTTAAAGTTGAATTAGTGGTCAAAAAGCACAAAATTTGATTTTCAAACTTTCTTGTAGCGCAATGGTTAAAATTTTACATTGGCGCGCTACAAGAAAACCGTGGGTGCAAAATTTGTCAGTTTTACGCCGAATTCTCCAATATTTTCGCTCTTGGGATGACTAATCACATGTGTAGGCAGGTTTAATACGTGTTTCATCAAAGATAATCATGCAAACAGGTGTTGTCTATGACGTGAGGGAGATCGTGGCAGTCAGAAGTTAAGGCTTGGAAAATCATGACAGATAGTGAAATGAGGCGAGATTGACGGGAAAGAGGTTCTCCCACTAAGCATTATGAAGCTGGTGGAGAAGTGGAATGAAGACACATTGCTAAGAATCGGGAATTTGCAGTTGAGGAAGGAATTTAGGGTTTTCTCAGTGCGACAGTTGGAAGTAAGCTGAAGACTTGAAGACACCTGGACGGTTAAATTTGACATTCAGATAGCCCAAGAATCAGCTTTTAACACCTGCAGCAAGCTGGGAGTGAGGTATTCCGCATGACCTTGGTCATGGCCTTTTAAATTGGGGGTTTTTCTATTAAGGCTTATAAGGTTAAATTGATTAAAGAAAACATAAACTCATGTTTTCAACAAGCTCCCAATGGTGAGAGATCAGTCCAAAAGGTCTAAATGAACATCTTTGATATTAGTAAAGTTCAGTAGCAGCTCTATTTAAAGACCTTTGGTGCTCTGTTTGATCTAAATTACCCAAGCTTGGTACAAAACATTCCCTGCATTGACAATAGAACTGACTGTTGAAAAATCGAGGGAAAACAGCCAGGGAAAATCCAAAGGAGAACTGACTGTCAAAACTCTGAAAACTTGAGGAAAAAAGGTTGTTAGGTCACTAACAGGTTTTGAAAACCACAGAGAAGCATCATCAAGACTTGGGAAAGTAGATGAAGAAGAGTGGGAAGACCAACAGGGCTGAGCCCACTGAGCTGAATTGGATAGACAAGTTTCCAGGGTGTGCTGAACTCTTTGAGAATGCTGGATGGTTGAACTTCTTCAAAAAGATTGATGGATATAATACTGAAGTTTCTCATAAATTTGCTCAATGTTATAACCAAGATATAGTATCATTTGATACTCTGAAATTCAAATTAACTGCAGAGTTGGTGGCTGAAGCAATAGGGGTCAAGAATGAAGGAGAACTCTGGTTCAAAAAGGTGCCATTTACCTTCAATGCCCAAAGATATCTATTTCCTGGCATTGTTCCAGATTGGAGCAAGGGAGTGCTTATCCACAATTTTAGAGCTGAATGGGTAGAGCCTATCAAGGTTCTACAAAGCTACATTACATGTGAAGGGAGGTATGCTTTTGTCTTCAAGTATCATTTCGGGTTCCTTCAGCACCTTGCTGGGGAATCAAGGATGAATCTCCCTTTCTTCCTGTTAAAGAGTTTGCAGAAAATGTCAAGTAGGATCAAAGAGCATCAGAATCACACAAGTCAATCCATCTTTCATCATGGGTTAATTAAATTGATTATCGACACTGTTCTGCAAAAATAAGGAAAGACTTGGGACTACTTTCTCTTTTGTTCTGGGTTCCACAATAACCAGGAAGGACAGCCTACCAGAAAGCAGGTTGATAAGGGACAAACCCTAAGTAGAAAATTAAGACAAAAGGTGAAGGCTGAAGATGAAAAATCTGTCAAGTTAGAAGAAGTGGAAGAACCTTCAAAAAGAGATTATGAATCTCAATAGCCTTCAGTTGACAGTGAGAACCAAAATTCGTTGTTTATTCACAAGGAAGCCCAGCTTGTTAAAAATGAAACACTGGCAGAAGCACTCATTGATGAAAAAATTGTTTTTGTAGAAAAGTTTTTAGGAGAGGAAGAAAATACTAAGGTCCAACAACGAAGCCCAATTACCATCTTATCTGAAGATGAAGCTTACTTGTTGGAAGGATATGAGTTGACTGTTAGTGTTGAGACTAGGGTTGGCACACACAGGAAGTTCTACAGTCAGGAGAATAAGACAGTAATACAAAAGAAAAAGAATATCAAGGTTAAAGAATTTGCCTCTATCATGCATCAAGGAAAAAGTTTAAAGATGATAGGAGAGTTTGCCCCAGGCTGGAGACCCAAAACTAGACCCAAAAACAAATTGAGGCTAAACATGAAGAAGTTATTGAATCCTAAGTTGAAAACAGAAGGAATAACTATGATTGACACTTCTTCCTCAGATGAAAAGTTCAAGTCTAGCAAGGGTGACAGCAAAGGGAGAAAACCATTAAAGACAGAAGAATAATCTAGCCTCACCGAGACAAAATTGTTTGCTGTGTTTTTGGAAATATGAGGTGAACTTTTGAAGGAACAGCAAAAAGATGAAACAAAGATTTATTATTCAGAAAACAAGCTATTAATGGATGAATATGCTCCTGCTGAAACATATAATCATGAAAACCCAAGTGTTCATGGTACTTCCACAGAGCTGCTACCTGAGGATTAGGAAATTTTCAGAAAACTTAACATCCCATGGCTGCCTAGTGAGCTACAAAATACAACAATAAGCAAGGCATTTGACTAAGAGAAGGAAAATTTGCAAAGAGCCATCAAGCAGTATAAACATCAAATAGAGTATATGCAAGAAACAAACGATGGTTTGATTACAGCTAATAGAAGACTCAGGGAAGACCTAGGAGAAGTGAATGATCACTACCAAGAGCTTATTGCAGTCTCCAAAGAGGCCCTAAAAAGGAAAAGAAGTACAAATTTACAGTGTGCAGAATTAAAACAAACTATCAGAAATCTACAGCAGCAGAATAAGGAGCTTACAGGAAGAATGACAGAGATGGAAGCTGAGCAGCAGAAAGCTAGGAAAAAGGCCCAAGCTTTAGATGGAATAGCTCTATTGGCAGAAGCTGCTAAAGACCTATGAGCATTGTTAGCTAAAACAATTACTTGTTATGTTTTTGAGGAATACTTTATTTTTGTAAATTACTAGTTTGATAATACCCTATCGATGAGTAGGCTAAAAACAGTTAGGGTTTAGACTCTAATTGAATTTTGAAAAAAATAGTATTTAGGAAGGTCACAAAGAGAACAACGGGTTCGACTTTTGGATGGCTTGAGGAGGTCTTTTGACTTATTGATAAGCTAAGTACTTGATTCTCATGTGTATTTGATGAACAGATTATGAAATATATGCTCCATTTTACCCTTCAGTCTGTGTTTTGGCTTCATTTCTGGCTTGTTTAGCTATACAATTGATAATTTCATTGCTGGTTTATAATCTTTATGCTTGTAGTGCTTATCAGATGTGGATGAACTTCAATGTTATGTTTTGTTGGATACATGGTTATTATATTATGCATCTCTGTTTTTCTTTACTTGTGATTTAGTTCCTATTTGGCTTATGAATGTATTCCCTTTTGTCACCAAACTTCACAACTAGAAAAACCTTTCAAAAACCCTAAAAACCTAGTTTTGTTTGATTGAATACTTGAGATTGTGTTGGCTTGTTTCTTTGTAGTCTGGAAACAATTTCTGGCACAAACAGTACCAATGACATCTCATCCATCCTTGATGGTTTTCCAGTTCTTTGATAGACATCGCAACTCCGTGCGTAATCTGTCGCATTGTTATGAAGAGTGGGCCACCAAAGTCCTGTACGGAGCACCTTCATGGCGGTCGCTCATCCTCTAGAGTGTCCACCAGCAACTCCTGCATGCACCTCTGCCAATATCTTCCCTTCTTCATGCAGTAGGACGCATCATCGTAAGATCTCATCTGGTCCTAGTTTATAGAGTTGTCCAACGATCAACTAGAAATCCACAGGCTTAATAACCAACTAATTCTTTTGACTCGTAGTCAGTTCTTTTGGTGTGGTTCCCATCGCTAAGAACTGAATTATTTGTTCATAATAATCATCAACCATGTCAATTTTGAACAGCTGCACATCTGGAAACCCATATTCAATGTTTGTGGGTTCCTCACCTGTCTCAATCCACGATAAGTGATCTGGGCCAGCGTTCAAGCGACCTGACTTCACAATTATCTCAAAATCAAACTCTTGAAATAGAAGTAGCCAGCGACACATCTTCCCCAACATAGGCTTATTGACCAGGTATTTTAAAGCAGAATGGTCTGTGAACATCTTGAAATGACTTCCCAATAGGTAACACTGAAACTTCTGTGGTGCATATACCATCGACACAAACTCAATCGACAGGGGTTCGCTCTTTTTCGACACCCAACCCACCACGATCTCCCTGAACACTGGCCGAAACAGGTTTTACCTTGTCCGAAAACACCCACAGAGCGGATGAAGTCTCACCCGAGATGTTCGAGGGAGAACTGTCGGAACCAAGTTTCCATAGTATGAAGGAGGACCGTGTTTCACTTTCTTAACTTAGCATGACATTATTCAGCAGATCTAACCATTCAACGTATGCATTGACACAACCACATCATCATTTAATAGATCTCATTATCATATTGGAACTGTAGTAAAACATTGATGCACAAAAAGATATAACAAAAATCATTTAAAATAGGGAAACATTGCATCATTTATAGAACCATGTCACAGATACACATTGCATTCATAATTGAGTCGCCAAAAATAGGAAAACATGAAAACAGGAAAACATAAAAGGACACAATGATTTTGCTCAAATTCCATCATGTCATATTAACATCCGCAACAAAACATAAGTTCCCCAAAATAGTTCTCAAGTCGCATACACAGATCAACAAGCTCAAAACCGAGCTTTGTCTCCAAAGATCACATAGAAAAGCGAAGAGTCTAAGAAAGTAACATTTGCAATTCACCATCTACTTATAGGCTTGTGCCTTTACATCAATGGTCCACTTAACTAACTTCCTTACTAATTCTTAATAGATTCTTCAAAATAGTGACCACTATCCACAAGATGTGGTCCAAAACTACAAAAGATGACAAAAAAATACATAAAATAATCTAACTCTGGCTTGTGCGGTATCTTTAACCTTGCGCAACTAACTTCTCCCAAAACCCATGCCAACATTGTTCGAATTGATGAACTTCTTGACCAACTCAATGGAGACAAGTACTTTAGAAAGATTGATCTAAAGTCTATTTGGATACCACCAGGTTCCAACAGAATCATTTGATGTACGAAAGACTGCTTTCAACTCTAAAGAATGTATTTTTGAATGGTTAGTCATTTCCTTTGGCTTAACAAATTCCCCAACAATATTCATGAGGCTGATGACTGACATGTTGTTACCTTTCACCAATTCCTTTCTTGTTGTACATCTGGATGACATCCTCGTCTTCTGTAGGAGTGGAGCAAAACTCTTGCAGCACACTCAACATAGTCTTTTACACTTTCCAGGAACACAAGCTATATTTTAACTTAAAGAAATGCTTATTTGGAATGAACAAGGTCGAATACCTCAAAAACATTATAGATGAGAATGGAGTACATGTGGATCCAACTAAGAATTGAGTCATTTGTGACTAACCAACCTCGACAACACTAATCGAGGATTAAATATTCTTAGGACTTACCAACTTCTATAGTAGGTTTGTGTTTGGATTCTCTCATATTGCATGGCACCCAATCTCAGTGACCAAGGGTGGTGTTATCACAAAAATTTTACACACTTGCAACATTTTTGCAATTTACAAAGTAAAGCGTCATCAACATACATCATGCATCCAACTAAAGGCATCGTCATTAGATCCAAAAAACAACATGAGCCTCAAAGTACAAAAGGAATGAATTTTGGGCCATCTATGTGACTTTTCCTTCAAAAGTCATGCTATCACGCAAGGTTTATGTACCCATGAAAATTCTTAGAGCAAGGTTTTGTTGGTGGATTTGTGCTTGAGCTTCTTCATAGCTAACCATTTCCCTCTTGTTAAGAATTTCTCAAGCTCTCTTACCTCCTCCCCTCAAGGGGCAAGTGTTCTCCTTATTTGTTCTTCAAGCTACTTGACATCTAGTGTGGACTATACAACCTCCCTTAGGTAGGTTGTGCGCCTCCATTTGGAGCTCACATTTCCAGGGTGTTGTATTTGCTTGAACATTAGGAAATAAATTATGTTGTGTTTTTCATTTTGTTTTATTCATTTTGTTTTGTTCTATTTCCATGAACAATCACTTGTAGAATCACTTGGAGCACACAATCCCAACCACAAAGGGGCTCCTAATACTAAGGCCTAGCTGCAGCCTACAAGGCCTAACCCCTGACCAAGTGGGAAGGAACCACCCTTGTGCAATATTTCCCTCAACAAGTGGTGGTAAAGCAAAATTGCATGGAAAAATTCACAATACAAAGCCTTCACTGATCTAAAACATCGTTTATGCTCATCCCTGATGCTTGCCTTGCCTTATTTGCAACAACCTTTATAGATTGAGATAGATTCTTAAGACTACACTATGGGTGTTCTTCTCACCTAACACTATCATCTACTTACCTGTGATAGTGAGACATTTTCAGATACTGTCAGTAAGCACCCCACCTACGATAATGAGATGTATTCGATTGTACTAGTCTACCACTAATGGAAGCATTGCATTATAGGGTGGAATACAATCATCCATATAGCTCTCACACCTATGCAATTCATTCAAACACAACTTAAACTACATAAATGAATGGCATCAAAATTGGTCCACACACTTGTAGTTGTTCCACCTTAACATTAAATATAAGAAATGGAGCATCAATCACGTTTCAGACTGCCTTAGTCGACCTCCAATTGTAGCACTAACCACAATTCTTGACTTTTGTGGGTGTGATACCTCCAGTTTATCCCAACTCTATGAAAATAATCTCGACTTCGATATGACCTACAATATGTTGGGAGTCGCCAAGACCATTACCAACTTTCATTTGTAGGATGGACTATTATGTCATTTGGGTTATCTTTGTGTTCCTTTAAGGGAGCATGAGAATTGATTTGGGAATCCCACTAGAATCAGGTGGCCAAACACTTTGGTGAGGAGAAGATAGTAGCAATACTATAGAACTATTTCTATTGGATAAAGCTTTGTTAGGATGCCATTAAGTGTCTTAGATTCTAAATTGCATGCTCCATCAAAAAGTGAGGTATAAAAAAACAAGGACTATACACCCCTCTACCTACACCTAACAATCCCTAGTAATACATCTTGATGGACTAGATGTCAGGCTTTCCTTCAACTAAGCAAGGTAATTATTATGTATTCGTAGTTGGTGATCGATTATATATGATGGCTATTCTAATTGCTTGCAATAAGAGTATCACATTTGAAGTCACTGCCAAACTCTTCTTTGAGCATGTGTGGGCACATTTCAGAATCCCAAAGACCACAATCTCATATCGAGATAGCCAGTTCTTAAGTACATTTTTTATTATCCTCTAGTCACTCTTGGATACCAAGCTTACCAAATCCACCACCTTCATAATCAGGCAAAAATTGAAGCAGAGGAGTTTGATCTACAAATGCATCACAATAGAAGCAGGGAAAAGGCAGGGCATATCCATAAAACAAAGGACAAATTAAGGATGGACAACCTTAATACAACCAATATAAGCCACAAGAGAAAAAGGGTAATGGAAAGATTAAGAATAGACACTAGGAAGTGGTGCCAATTCCATAAAATCACATGGCATAACACTGATGAATGTCTCTCAAAGTAGTCATTTGAGGCTGAACTAAAAGCCTAAAATTCCAATCCAGCCTCCACCATTTAGGCAAAGCTAGACAGGAAGAAATAAATCATTAATACATAACCTAGTGCCATAATAATTACCACCAAGGTATATCCCAAATAACCATAGGATATGAAAGAAGGTGAGCACCTTTTTTATTTGCAAATGTGGGTTAAGGTCACTTTGCTACATTTCATTATTAGTGGAAGCCAAAAGAAACTGATCTCAATAGAAGTTGTCAAGATGTTGGAGTTACCGACAACCTCACACCCACACCCATACAACATCGAGTGTCTCAACCATGGATGAGATCTTCGTGTTAGCCAATAGTGTCACCTACCTTATGGAATCTATCCCATTAAGGATGAGGTATTGTGTTATGTTTCCCAAGTTGGAGTTTGTGATGTTTTTTTGGGTCAGATTTATATGTGGAAATGCCATGATGCATATGAGTTTGGACCTTGTAACATCATTGATACTTTGCATAGACAAATAAAACTGACACCATAGGTAGCTCCACCTACCACAATATCTTTGATTTAAGCTAAATAGTGAAAAAAGGTCATCCCTTAGACTGGGAAATTTGTCCTCTTTACGATTCATTCTCATAGTGAACGAAAGTTCATGACCATATCCATTACCTCTGCACATGGCCTCTCTACACAATAGAAGCAAGTGGACAAAGTCATGAAAGATCAATATCGAGACATCCTCAACTCACTTGTCGAGGTGTGTTTACACTAACAGGTCAAGCGTTAATTTTATTTGAACCATGGGGTGCCTTTACCTAATGGGCCAGTATATCGATGCTCTCTCCTAGAAATCGAGGAAATCAAACACCACATTCAAGAGATACTCCAAAATGGGGCACATTCAACCAAGATCATCACCCTGTGGAAGTCCAATCGTGCTTGTGTAGAAGAAAATGAGGCATGGTGATTCTGTATTAATTATAGAGCTTTAAACAAAATCATAGTCAGGAACTAGTACCCAATTCCCCGAATTGATGACCTTCTCATCCAAATCATTGGATCCAAGTACTTTAGCATGATTGATTTGAATTATGGTTACAACTAGGCTCAAATAGAATCAATTTATGTATGGAAGAATTATTTCATATCTAAAGAAGGTATTTTCGAATGGCTAGTCATGTCCTTTGGCTTAACAAATACCCAACAACTTACATGAGGTCGATGGATGATATCTTGATGCCTTTCACCAATTTATTCATGATTTTATATTTTGATGACATTCTCGTCTTCAATAGGAGTTTGGCATAACACTTGTAGCGCATTCAACAAGTTCTTCAAACTTTTCAGCAACACAAGCTATATGATAACTCGGAGAAGTTCTCGTTTGGCATGAGTATAGTCCAATACCTCAGATATATAATAGATTATAATGGGGTACCATGGATCTATCTAAGGTCCTATTCATTCCTGACTGGCCAAACCCAACAACAATAACATAGCTTTGAAGCTTGTTGGGCCTTTCCAACTTGTATTGCAGGTTTGTGTTGGGATTCTCTCATATTACATGGCCCCTAATCCAACTGACCAAGGGTGTTGGAAAAGCAAAAGTTGGGTAGACCAAGTCACAACAGAAAGCTTCACTACTCTAAAACATCATTTATGCTCAACCCCAATTATTTCCTTGCTCAGTTTGAAACAACCATTTGAAATTGAGACATATGAATTAGATTATGTTGTGGATGTCATTCTCACTCAACACAATCATCTGGTGGCATACCATAGTGAGACACTCAGACATTGTCTGTAAGTACTTCACATATGAAAAAGAGATGTATTCCATTGGATGATCCTACCACCATTGGAAGCAAACTTTCTATGGAGGGAGACAATCATCCACATGGATTAGAACCCTCTATATATCATACAAAAAAATTTAAAAATTAAAGTATGATCGCCATAAAAAATGGCCCACATACTTGCAACATTTCCTCCTCAACATTAAATATAAGAAAGGGAGCACCAATCACGTCGCATACTTCCTTAGTCAACCTCTAGTTGCAAATCTAACCATAATGCTTGACTATTTTGAGCATGAGACCTATGTGTAGTCCCAACTCTATGGCAATGGCCCAAACATCAATACAACCTACCAGATGTTGGGAAAAGGCATTATTTTTACCAACTTTTATTTGCAGGACAAATTCTTATGCTTTTTGGGTCATCTTTGTGTTCCTTCAAGCGAGCGTGTGAAATTGATTTGAGAATCCCACTATAATAAATTGGTCAAACACTTTGGCATTGAGATGATCCATATGGGTATATGTGGCCACCCACCTATTCCGCTGGCTCAAAACAATTTTCTATTTTGGCAATTTTCTTGTAATTTTCTACGGTTTTTCGGGTTCTAATCTTATGGGATCATTTTGAGGCCATAAACAACGTTTTTTGGAGATTAGGGTGGCAAATTTTTTTCCAAAGGCATTCATTTCATCCTGAATGAAAGTTGTAAAGTTGAGATAGACATTTTTAATAGGATATCGAGTGCCCCAAACAGAGATTGTATGCAAACGTTATGACCCCAAAAAGTTGATTGTTCAACTAAATACCTTAGGGGCGCAAACTTTATGATGATTCTTCTCCTAAGGTTAGGTTTAGGGTTATGCCTTTCCAATGATTTATGGTAAAAGGCCCTTCGACCTCCTTTTGTATTCATCTTGTCACGAGTGAGCATAGCCTCCACATCTCTTCTTAGAGATACAACTACCACCATTCTAACTGCTTCTGTTTTACAGTTTGTTTTGTTGCATTCATTTAATAGAATATGAGTTTATTGTATCACTATGTTTATTGTCATATATATGTGTATGTGAATATATATATTCTCTTTCATTTCGTTCTCACATAAATTTGAATCAGTAGTATCAGAGTTTTCTGCTCTTGTGGTTTCTCAGTGCATGTCTCCAACGAGATTTGAATATCGAGAGTTGGGTCTCGAACTAGTTGAGCTTGGGGCAAATACGTCTCATAATCTGAAGCAGCCTCACATGGTGGGAGAATAAAATAGAGGTGAAGGAGCAGGAGATCCTATTAAACTATTGCTTGAGGAAGCCCTCGTGTGACAAAGGAACGAGATGATGGATAAATTCACTATCATGTCCCAAATTTTGCATTGGGTCACAATGGCCTAGTTACATTTTCGATATTCATGAGATTTTGTCAAATTGATGCTAAGGGTGAAATAATTTCCAAGGAGGAAAATTACTAGTTTTGGCTAAGAATCCGCAGTGATTGCTAAAGGCATCTTGTGGAGAATCTGCGGAAAATTACTAGTTTCCTAAGTTGGGGGTGGAATCTTTGGGATTTAGAATAATGGGGANATAAATATTTAATAATGGAGCTTATTAAATAAATACAAGAGAAAATTGAAGTGGCAATGGAGCATGGAGACACATGGAAACTATGGGGCCCACACAAGCCAAAATTTATATCTCACATGGCATCCTCCTCTTGCAATTTTGAATCCATGGGAAGCCTAAATGTTCTTGGATTAGTTAGAAGGATAATACACTTGGCCATATGAATCATAGGTCGAATTTTGAAGGATATGTAACTTGCATGGGAGAGGAAGAGTCATTTTGGAGCTAGTGAGACACTTAGACTAGATTCCCTAGCTCTATGACAACAATGATGAAGATGCTATGACACCTATGACACAAATAATATATGAAGGCTGACATATAACATATCTGACATGTCAAGTTGAAATAGAGCATCCAAGAGGGCGCTCATGTGAGTTGGGGAAGCTCAATGGGTTCCTACTCAAATTGGGGGAAAATGGAAGGCTAGGAAAGGGAGGACACATGGAAAATATTGAGCCCACACCCAAATTGGAATTGGATTGAGTTTGTGGATGGATTGGTAACCTTATAAGGCTAAGTATGTTTATAAAATATAGGAATCAACTAAGAGAATGGCTTTTGTTCAATTGCGAAATTGTCGTTTGTGAATTGTGAGAGCTAGTGGATGACTAGTTTTCTTGCCTTAAATATTCCCATCCAAGTTGGTGTTTGGAGAGGCCAATAAAGTCTTTCATGGAGCTTTAATGGATTTGTATTTTCAGGTGTAATCTACAGAGAATCTCTTGGTTTCTTCTATTGCATCACTTTCTCTCAACCATTTCCAGTTTTTATTGCATATTCTTGCTCATGGAGAGATTGCACTTTGGGTGAGATATTGATCTCTTTGGGGAGGCTTATAATGCCCCATTATTTTATGTTATGATGTAAATTATTTGTATTTAAATTTCATAATACTCTCAGGTCTAAATACCAAAATATTTCACGTAAAAATGTTAAACAATGAAGAAATAATGCCATTTCCCCACTACCTTGTTGTGAACCAATATAATGTTGATAGATGCGAATGGATAAGTAAAATACTGATGGTTTATGGATGAATGGACTGTTATTGATGGATTATATAAGTTTAATGATAATTACATAAGCATTTGGATTATTTTTTTGAGTTGCATAGCATTTGGAGAAGTTTGCCTATCATTTTCCCCAAGGTTGAAACTAGTCTTTTTGCATCTGATTTAAGAGAGTTATAGCAGACATAAAAATGTTGAATGGTGATGCATATGAGTTCATATTGATTTAATTTACATGTCCTCTTCTTCCATTCAGAAATTTGAGTTGGCTTGAGTGCATTTGGGAAGCCATTTTCAGTATTCACTGTGGGGGAATTAGAACCCCAAATTACTAGCCACAACTCCTACCTCGACCAGAATATTAAACAAGATTGAAGAAGCCTTTAGAGGGTCATAAATATTCCTTGAACATAATATTCAAACCTTAATATCATTCATATACCTTGTATGAATATTTGGGAGCATTTGGACCAATTTGGAGATCTAGACATCAAAACTAATCAAAGGTTGAAATAGGGAAAAAAGCGAAGAATTGGTCATTGAATAAAATTTCCTAAAAGGGGACATTGCAGTCACCCAATTCCTTCGAAGAATGTCGACGATGGTGGATGCATTTTCAATGAGCAGCTGTTTTTGGGGTGCGACTACCTTCAAGGTACAAGTTAAATTTGACATCCCCTTATTTGAAGGAAAGATTGATGCAAATGCTTTGGAAAAATAGTTGAGTCTTTTAGAGGGTTACTTCTATATTCAAAAGTTTTCCAACAATGAAAAAATCACATTTGCACTCCTTAAGTCCCTCCCCCATATTAAACATTGGTGGGAAAACTACAAACAGAGGCATGAATATGAAATATTCAGTAAACCCACTTGGTAATATTTTGTTGATGTCGTCAAAGAGGAATTCTACCATGTTGAAAACTATGATGACCAATACACCCGACATATGACATTGCACCAGGAAAGAGACCAAATGGTGCCAGAGTATACCAATATATTCCATACCCTACTCTCAAGGCTAGGTATTAGAGACTTTGAATGACACTTGGTTCTAAAGTACCGTAGTGGTCTACACAGGTACATTTAGTCAGAGATGGATTTCCTGGACATATCCTCACTAGGAGCAACTAAGCGATATGTCTTCAAGATCGAGCAAAAGTTTAAGCAAAAGAATAAGGAGGGTTTTGGGTCTAGAAATCAGCAGCAGAATATGGGGAAAATTGGCCCTAATTCACAACCCAAAGGACAGAGCAAGGATGATCAAAGTCCTAACAACCAGTCCAAGCCACAGGCAAATAAGGGTAATGGGAAATCGAAGAAGGACATCAGAAAGTGGTGCGAGTTCCACAAAATCCCCTAGCACAACTCTGATGAATGTTGCTCAAAAAAATCATTGTTGGTTGAGACAAAATTCGCAGATCCAAACTCTAACTCAAGCACATATGCATAGAAATAAAGGGGAAAGCATATCATTGACACAAAACCTAGGGCCACCATCGCGACTGAAAATATCCAACTAGAAGAGTCAGGGGAGACAAAGGAAGGGGAGATCCTCTTCCATTCACAACTATGGGTGCAGAGGACTTCGATACATTTCATTGTTGACAATGGTAGTCAAAAGAGCTTGATATCGATCGAGGTCATAAAAATATTGAACCTTCCAATAGTTCCACATCCCCAACCCTACAACATTGGTTGGTTGAGCCATGGACGATACATTCGCGTTAGGCAACAATGTCGCCTTGCCTACGACATCAAGCCCTTCAAAGATGAGGTAATGTGTGATGTTCCCTGCTTGAATCTTGTGATGTTATTTTAGGATAACCATATATGTGGAAACACCATGATGTGTATGAGTTCCGACCTTGTAGTGTCATTATTACTTTGGGAAAGAAACTCTACAGGATACCCAAGACACTTCCTCCCACTACAGTGTATCTCATCATAGTGAAGCAGTGCAAGAAGGTAATCTCCCAGATGGAAAAATTCATACTCTTCATGGTTCATTCTGAGGGTGAATGAAATATCACAACAACAACATCCACCACCTCCACACAGAACACCTCTACTCAGCAGAAACAGGTGGACAAGATTGTGGAAGCATAAAAAGACATCTTTACCACACCTGTCGGGGTTCGAGTACATTACTAGGTCAAGCATTCCATCGATTTGATCTATGGCACGCCTTTACCTAATGGGCCAGGATACATATGTTCCCTCATGGAGAATGAAAAAATCAAATACCATATTTGAGAGTTAATCCAAAAGGTGCACATTTGACCCAACTCCTCATCTTGTGGGAGCTCAACTATGTTGGTACAAAAGAAAGATGGGATATGGTGACTTGGTATTAACTATCGAGCTCTAAAAATATCACAGTACATAATCGGTATCCCATTCCCCAGACTTATGACCTCCTTGACCAACTCAAGGGGGACACGTATTTCAGCAAGATTGACCTAAAGTCAGGTTATCATCAAGTCCCAATTGAGCAGACTGATGTCTAGAAGACTTCCTTCAAATATTGGGAAGGAATTTTTGAGTGGATGGTCATGCCTTTCGGCTTGACTAATGCTCCAACAATATTTATGAGGATGATGGATGGAATTCTTTAGCCATTAACTAATCCCTTTGTAGTCATATATCTAGATGATATCCTCATCTATAGTAGAACATGGACAAAACATTTGCAACATATCCACCAGGTCCTCAACACCCTGCGAAAACATAAGTTATATGCCAATCTAGAGAAGTTCTCATTTGGCATGGAAAGGGTTCAGTACCTGGGATAGATTATGGATGAACATGGTGTTCATGTATATTTGGACAAGATCCAAGCCATTCGTGATTAGATGACCTCGACGACTTTCACAGAGCTTCGTAGCTTCCTAAGCCTTGCAAACTTCGATCACATATTTGTGTTGGGATTCTTTAATATTGATTGGTCCCTTAGCCAGGTGACCAAAGGTGGATCTAAGGCCAAGTTCATCTATTCCAAGCCACAACAACACAAATTTGAGGAGCTGAAGTAGTGCTTATGTTCGACGCCCATCCTTAGCTTACTATATCTGCAACAACCGTTTAATATCGAGACAGATGCTTTGGACTACGTCATTGGTGCGGTCCTCACTCAACATGGCCATTCAGTGGCATATCACAGTGAGACACTTTCAGATACAGTCTACAAGTACACCACTTATGAAAAGGAAATGTACTCCATTGTCCAAGCCTGTTGCCAATGGAATAATTACATCCTTAGAAAAGAAACAGTCATCCACATTGATCACAATCCCTTGTAGTTCATGCAAACCCAAGGAAATTTATAGAATGACTGCCACAAGTAGTGGTCCACTTACTTGTAGTAGTTCCACCTAAACATTAAATATAAGAAGGGTAGCACCAATCGAGTCGTTGATTGTCTCAATCGACCTCCAGTTGCAACATTAACAAAAGAGCTCAACTCTTACGGCCGTGAGACCTCTAGGTGGCTCAACTATATGATAATGATCCTCAGTTTGCTCCCATCTATCAAGCCTTATGTGTAGATACACCAGTGATAGAATTTCATCTTCAAGAAGGATTGTTATGTCACCTAAGTCATCTATGTGTTCCTTCAAGCGAGCATGTGGAGATTATTTGGGAAGTGCATTATAGTCAGGTGGCAGGGCACTTTGGCACTAAGAAAACAATGGCAATATTGCAAAAGTATTTTTATTGGCCGAAACTCCAACAAGACGTCGACCGATATATCAGATCCTGCATTTCTCGTGCCATCATGAAACCAATCGTAAAAAAGCAGGGGTTGTACATGTTGATGTATTTGTAACTTTAGAATGTATTAATCTATGTATCTTATGTATTGTAACCCTATGTTTATTCCGAGATATTTCTATAATGTAATTAAGTCATATTGTCATGCCCCGATGTTCCAATCGGGAGGATCAATTATGTAAACAAGTCATGTCAAGTCATAGTGGGTAACCCTCTGATTGTCTAAGGGTTAAAGTCCCCGCAGTTCCGGGGCACTAGGGTTATTAGACTCTCCTAGTAGAGGTCAGCCCTGGTAGGGTTTTAGTCATGTTAGGATTAGTATAAATAGAGAACTGGAGTCTTTATTTATCACACAAGTCATCCACACTCAAGTGTAGTGCATAGTTGAGGAAGGAGAAGACATTGGGGCTAGAAAAGAAGAATATTATTGTTGTTGGGATATCACTTACTGTTTTGGTGCTGATTCTATCTCTGAGGAAGTTACGGAGTTTTCTCCTTTATGGTTTCCTCGAGGAAAAACATTTTGTTCATTGTCTCTTGTGTTTGATTGCTGTACTTGTTATTCTCTTAGTTAAAGATCCTAATAATGTTAGCTTAATGTTGAAAAACTAACATGGTATCAGAGCTAACCTGAGAAGAAGACACTGTGCAGCTGCAGGAACTAGGGATTCCTAGTTTGTGGATATTCCTCCACAGATTTTCAGCAAAAGTAAGGTGGAATAACTCTCCTCCCTAGGGCGCATCTTTCTGTTGAAGCAGAATCCAATTATGAGGTTTTTTAGTTTTGGACCTGTCACTACTGACGAAAGTTAAGGATTTTCACAGAAGAGGAATTTTTTAGTGAGCCCAGGCCTGGATTGATATCCTCCCCAAAATCGAAGTTAGGGACAAATTTTAGAGCATTTGGGTGAACAGAACTCCGAAAAAGCAAAACCCTAATTTGCTCCTGAACCAGTTCTACAGGATTTCAGCTCAAGTTTCAGATCCGACATCTTGAACCTGGTAAGATCTAAAATATTTTATTTCCATTTGAGGTTCTCAGTTAAGATGTCTCATCATACCAAGCTTGATGAAAATCTTGAGGGAGCCGATAACTTCCGAGCCTGGAAGTATAGGATCTCCCTGGTCCTGGAAGAGAATGAATTAGACTCCTACATCCATGAGGAGGTTCCAGTTCCAGAGGGAGATGAGGCAAAGACCTTACACAAGAAGAATATGGTTATGGCAAAGAGGATCGTTGCTGATTCTATCAAGGATCACCTTATCCCACATGTGTCCTCTCTTAAGACACCTAAAGCTATGTTTGATGCCCTAACAAAGTTGTTTGAAGGGAAGAACATAAACTAGAAGATGACTCTGAGGAATCAACTGAAGAATGTGAAGATTCAGAGAACAGAGACTATCCAATCCTACTTCACAAGGGTTTCTCAGATCAAGGACCAATTAGAAGCTGTTGATGAAGAAGTGGAAAATGCAGAGATTGTGATGACTACTTTGAATGGCCTTCCTAAGTCATGGGATTCTTTCATCCAAGGAATCTGTGCTAGAAATAAGTTAGTCAAGTTCAATAGACTATGGGAAGAATTCTCTCAAGAAGAAGCTCGGATAGCAGCGCGAGAAGAAAAGATGGGAAGTGAAGATCAATCCCTCTCAGTTCACTCTAAGAAGGGAAGAAGAAATCCTCATTACTCCAAAGGTAAGAACTCTCATTCTAACAATAAAAGGGACCTATCTAGATTGAGATGTTATACATGTGATGAAAAAGGGCACTTTGCAAAAGACTGCCCTAAGAGCAAGAATCATTCTCATAAGAAGAAGGGGAACACAAGAAGACATCATGCGCATGCCGCAAAGGATGATGAACCATCCAGGAAGAGATCCAGATATGAAAGTGAAGATTCTTCAAGCGAGGATGAATATGTTTTGATTTCTGCTCTCACAGGTAACATTACTCATGGTAGTGATGATTGGCTTATAGATAGTGGGGCTTCTAAACATATGACTGGATTCAAGGAATCCTTTGTGAAGCTCTCAGAACATGAATCACCTCACAAGGTGAAGCTAGGAGATGACTACCAATATCCAATAAAAGGTAGTGGGGAATATTCATATAAATTAGACTCTGGTAAATCTCTAACAATGAAGGAAGTATTATTTGTACCAGGACTCAAGAAGAACCTCCTCTCGATATCAGCATTAGATGCAAAAGGAATGCGGGTGGCATTCATAGATGGTCAAGTCATTATGTGGCCTAGAGGGAAGACTATCGATAATGCGGTAGTAATTGGAGAACAAGAAGGAGGATTGTAGAAATTGAAGGGCCATCCAGAACAAGCAATGGTCCATGATACAGTAGAGCCAAGTGAACTTTGGCATAGAAGGCTTGCACATGTGCATTAGAGAGCACTACCTATTGCAAGCAAAGCTGTTGAAGGTCTTCCAGAAATCCAAGGAAAACATGATGGGGTTTGCAAAGGATGTGCAAAGGGAAAGAACACAAAGAAGACATTTCCAAGTAGCGAAATCAAAGCAAAAGGAATCTTGGAAATCATCCACTCCGATGTATGCGGTCCTATGTCATCGAGCTCACTAAGTGGGTATGCATATTATGTTTCTTTTATTGATGATTTTTCTAGGAAGACATGGGTTTACTTCATGAAGAACAAAGACAAAGTATTCAACAAATTCAAGGAATTCAAAGCCTTGATCGAAAACAATACTGAAAAGAAGATGAAAACTTTTCGATCAGACAATTGCAGAGAATTCACTTCAAATGAATTCAAGAGGCTATGCAAAGACTCAGGGATTAAGAGGGAGTTGTCCACTCCTTATAATCCACAACAGAATGGGGTTGTGGAAAGGAAGAATAGAACTATCATGGAAGCTGCAAAAGCAATGCTCCATGATCAAGACCTTCCTATGCATCTTTGGGTTGAAGCTGCCAGAACAACGGTATATGTACAGAACCGTACTCCACATAGAGTACTCGAGAACAATACTCCTGAAGAAGTCTTCTCCAGCAAAAGACCAAAAGTTAGCCATCTCAGAATATTCAGTTGTCCTATGTACATACACATCCGAAAGGAGAAAAGGACAAAATTAGATCCTTCAGGAAAGAAGGGTATATTCGTAGGATACTCTGAAAGCATGAAGGATTACATAATCTATTTCCCAGGATACAAGAAGATTGACATTAGCAGGGATGTGACATTTGATGAAGACACAGCTTACAAAAAATCCAGAAAGATACCTGCTGAAGAACCTGAAGAAGCAGAAGCAGAAGCACCCAGAATTCATGATACAACCATGAATGAAGAAGCTCAGGAAGAAGATCGAGAATTTGAAGAACCACAAAGACCTATAGATCCACTTCTGGAGAAGAATCCTCATAAGAGGAAACCTTCTTGGGTACGAGAACTTATCCAAGGTGCGGAAAGATATGGGGCTCCAGAAAAAATCACAGAGAAATAAAGAGGACTAGATCCTGCTCCGGGTATGTAGCTTTACTATGTGATTTCATTGATAAAGAACCTTCCAGTTATGAAGAAGCAGCAGAACGAAAAGAATGGAAGGATGCTATGATCGAAGAATACCAATCGATCATTAAGAATGATGTTTGGGATGTTGTCCCAAGACCAGAAGGGAAGTCAGTTGTAACTTCCAAATGGATATACAAGATCAAGCATGCTGCAGACGGTAGCATTGAAAAGTACAAATCAAGATTTGTGGCTAGGGGTTTCTCTCAGAAAGAAGGAATAGACTATGAAGAAACCTTTGCACCTGTAGCCAGATACACTTCCATCAGATCAGTACTTGCTCTGGCTGCAGTGATGAAATGGAAGATACACCAGATGGATGTCAAGACTACTTTCTTCAATGGTGTAGTGGAAGAGGAAGTGTATGTAGAACAACCACTCGGTTTTGAGACACATGACAGAGAGTCTCATGTATGCAGATTGAAGAAATCCCTGTACGGTTTGAAACAGGCACCCATGACTTGGTACGGCATAATTGACAACTTTCTATCCAGTTTGGGCTTTACCAAGAGTAAAGCAGACTCCAACCTTTACTACAAGGTTGAGGATGGCAACCCAGTGATGCTTCTACTATATGTAGATGATCTATTTGTGACAGGTATGGATGGGTTGATTGCTGATACAAAGAGAAATCTTGCTGCTGAGTTCGAGATGAAGGAATTGGAAATGATGCATTACTTTCTAGGTATGGAAGTATGGCAGAGTACAGATGGAATCTTCCTTGGACAAGGGAAGTATGCAGTAGAGATCCTGAAGAGGTTTGGGATGATGGACTGCAAGACTATGGCCACACCTATGGCATCGAACCTGAAGCTATTAAGTGTTGTTTCATCAGAGTCGGTTGATGCTACGATGTATCGTCAGATGATTGGGTCATTGATGTACCTGATGAACACAAGACTAGACATTTGCTTTGACCTTGAGCCAGTTCTTGATAGATCCAAGAAATGTTCACTTGATTGCTGCAAATCATATTCTGAGGTACTTGAAGGGTACAGTTGATTATGGGCTCAAGTATGATGTGAATCAAAAGATTAACCTAGAGGGTTATGTTGATTCAGATTGGGCAGGCAGTGCCATCGATAGGAAGAGCACTTCAGGGTGTTGCTTCAGTATGGGATCAGGTGTGATCTATTGGTTTAGCATGAAGCAATCCTGTGTGGCACTGAGTACAGCTGAAGCATAGTATGTCGCAGCTTGTTCAACTAGGTGTGAGGCAATATGGCTGCGGAAGCTACTGTGTGATTTATTTGATCTCCAATTGGATGCTACTTTTATACATTATGACAACCAGAGTTGCGTGAAGTTGTCAGAGAATCCAATGTTCCATGACAAGTCAAAGCATATCGAGATCAAGTACCACTATAAAAGGGATATGGTGCAGAAGGAAGCAGTGAAGCTCGAGTATGTTACAAAGGAGGAACATATAGCTGATGTATTGACGAAGCCATTGGCTAGAGTGAAGTTTGAGTACTTCAGGGAGAAGCTTGGTGCTCTCCAGATCGAGGTTTCCTCCAAGGGAAAGTGATGAGTCCCATAGCCATTATGACATGGTGAGAGGATTGGTTCCTTCCATGGTCAGATGTAAGGGCTGAGCCATTCTGTCATGGTGAGAGGATTGGTTCCTTCCATGAAAGATATGAGTGCTGAGTCCCATAGCCATTCTGACATGGATAGAGGGATGTGTTCCCACTTGATTAGATGTAAGGGATGAAGCCATTCTGTCATGGCTAAAGGATTAGGTTCCTCCCATGTCAGATATGAGTGCTAAGCCATTCTAACTTAGTGACAGATATAAGAGATACCGCCATTATTTGAATGGAGCTACCTGGTGAGGTAGCAGGGATCCTCAGTCTAGGACTGAGAGCCTTTTTGATGTGACCAGGGGATGTGTTCCCACGTACTTAGATGTAAGTGTAGTGGCCTTTCCACAGATGATAGTAGTTTGGGTTCCTATCATGTTGGTAGTTGTAAGTGCTAAGCCTTTTCACAGATGATAGTAGTTTGGGTTCATATCATGCTGGTGACAATAAGTGATGTGCCTTTTCACAGATGGTAGTAGTTTGAGTTCCTATCATGCTGGTGATTGCAATTGCCGAGCCTTTTTGATGTGACCGAGGGATGTGTTCCCAGGTACTCAGATGTAAGTGCATTGGCCTTTCCACAGATGATAGTAGTTTGGGTTCCTATCATGTTGGTAGTTGTAAGTGCTAAGCCTTTTCACAGATGATAGTAGTTTGGGTTCCTATCATGTTGGTAGTTGTAAGTGCTAAGCCTTTTCACAGATGATAGTAGTTTGGGTTCATATCATGCTGGTGACTATAAGTGCTGTGCCTTTTCACAGATGGTAGTAGTTTGAGTTCCTATCATGCTGGTGATTGCAATTGCCGAGCCTTTTTTATGTGACCGAGGGATGTGTTCCCAGGTACTCAGATGTAAGTGCATTGGCCTTTCCACAGATGATAGTAGTTTGGGTTCCTATCATGTTGGTGGTTGTAAGTGCTGAGCCATTTCACAGATTATAGTAGTTTGAGTTCCTATCATGCTGTTGAATGTGAGTGCTGGGCCTTTCTAATATGATTATAGGATTGGTTCCTACATGATCATATGTGAGTGTTGGGCATGCCTTTCTGACGAGTAGGTTATATGTAAGTGCTGGGCGAAGACCTACATGGAGGCTAGGCCTACAACCAGCATGAAAAAGGGCTGGCTCTGTAGAACTTCCTTTGACGAGAAGAATCATGAGATAGCACCAGTGATGATGATCCAGATCGAGTGATGATGGCCAGTGATGATCTAGATCCAGTGATGATGGCCAGTGATGATCCAGATCAAGTGATGGTCGAGATCCAGTCATGATGATCCAGATCTAGTGATGATGCCCAGTGATGATCCAGATCGAGTGATGATCCAGATCGAGTGATGATCCAAATCTAGTGATGATGTCCCACGATGATCTAGATCGAGAGATGATCCATATTCGAAGATTGACGATGACTTGAAGATGAATATGACTTGAAGATTTAGAATACTTGAGATGCAGATGAAGAGATGATCCAATTGATGCAGAGAAGAAGACCAGTGCTAAAAATTGTGTTGAAAGAATACCTTCCTAGTTAAGAGGGAGTGTTGATGTATTTGTAACTTCGGAATGTATTCATCTATGTATCTTATGTATTGTAACTTGATGTTTATTCCAAGATATTTCTATAATGTAAATTGAGTCATATTGTCATGCCTCGATGTTCCGATCGGGAGGATCAATTATGTAAACACGTCATGTCAAGTCATAGTGGGTAACCCTCCGATTGTCTAAGGGTTAAAGTCTCCGCAGTTCTAGGGCACTAGGGTTATTAGACTCTCCTAGTAGAGGTCGGCCCTGGTAGGGTTTTAGTTATGTCAAGATTAGTATAAATAAAGAACTGGAGTCTCTATTTATCACACAAGTCATCCACACTCAAGTGTAGCGCATAGTTGAGGAAGGAGAAGACACTGGGGCTAGACAAGAAGAAGATTACTGCTATTGGGAGATCACTTACTGTTTTGGTGTTGATTCTATCTCTAAGGAAGTTGTGGGGTTTTCTCCTTTATGGTTTCCCTGAGGAAAAACACTGTGTTCATTGTCTCTTGTGTTTGATTGCTGTACTTGTTATTCTCTCAGTTAAAGATCCTAATAATGCTAGCTTAATGTTCAAAAACTAACAGTACACCCCCTTCCCACTCCAAATGGGCCATGTGAATCCATCTCCATGGATTACATGTTAGGAATACCTTCAACTAAGCATGGTAATGACTGTGTGTTTATCGTCATGGATCACTTCTCTAAGATGGTCATTTTGATACCTTTCAAGAAGAGCATCTATGTCGAAGCCTGTTAGATTTTCTTCAGATCTGATTAGATTATCTAGGATCTTTATCTGAAAGAATAACAAGTACAACAAAATGCATAAAATGTAAAAGATACACAGGACAAAAAAGATTTTTTATCGGGGAAACCATAAAGGAGAAAACCCCACAAACTTATTCAGAATAGTAAGATGATCAAAAGCAATAATAAGGAATGTTCAACAACTATCTTTCTCTCCTCCTATGACTGTCTCTCTCTCAAATGAGTTAGAGAGTGTGTGAGGTGTGTATAAATGAGGGAGAGAGCCTCCCTATTTATACCCTTTCAAGTCACTGACCAAATATAAGACTCGAGCCTACATGTCATCTCACATGGGGCCCACTTCTACTAGAGAGACCAAAATTACATATTAGATGATGTTACACTAGGGATTGTTGCCCCAACTTACAATGAAGGTTGTACCTCAATATCTAGACACAATTTAGACATCTCGTAAAGGGGTAACACACATCCCCAATGGGGGTACAACATCATACAATGATAATATACATCAAAATATCTTCCGAAGTTACAAATACATCAATTCTCCCTCTTAAATAGGAAGGTGTTGTAATCTCACAGATCACATAGGGTTACCAATAATACACATTAAGAACATACATACATAACAGATAAAAGAGACAAGAACAAGTAAGCGAAATAACAGATTATATTATAATGAAAAGGTCCATACAATACAGAGAACCAAACCAAATTCTCGTCTGGCTCAACAGCCTAATATATATGAATTACAAATAGTTACAATTAACTACCTATCGGTTTGGTCAACCGACATGACCTTATGTGGCTGACCTAATCTCTCATTAGTCAGCTGGCCGACTTAGTCGGTTGATCGACTAAGTCGGCTATCATTCAAGTCGGCTTACCGACTTGCTCCTCCAACATCTCCCCCACAAAAAATGTTTCTTCGTTCCGAAGAAATAGGGAGGTACAAAAAATGTCTTTGCCTGTCCTAAGTAGTTATTTCTGTGTTTGATCTTCATGGGTTGTGAACTCGGTTATCGTAGTGGTGATTTCCTGTCATACTGTTTTATGTTTTTTCAATCCTATTTTACTTTTTATATTTTTATATTTTTGTATCTTTTGTTTAACCGTTATGGCCATTATATGTTTTTTTTTTACTTGTTTAGTTTCTGTACCGCTTTAGTTGGGCACCATTAACAAGTTTTTGAAATACTATGCCTTGTAACGTCCTTAGTCGGACTGATCCGTTGGCATGTATCTCTTCGACAACATAGTGTCCCATCCATTCTATATGTAACTTTTTGGGTTTTCCTTTTACTCGACTATTGTATAGTAAGGCAAGGTCTCCTATCGATAGGTTTTTATTTTTGATGTTTCGGTTGTGCCATGCCTTTTGTTGTTGTTTCTGGATTTCCTGATATTGTAACGCGATTAGTCGGTGTTCTTCAAGCTTACTTGGTTGCAATTGTCGGTCCTTTCTTCCTTGTTTGACATCGACATGTAAAATTTCTGCGATAATAGGTGTCTGTTGTCGAAAGTGTGGAGGAACTACTGCTTCCTGTCCATAAACTAGTCAAAACGGTGTTTGGTCGGTTGACCGCTTATATGCTATTCTGTATGCCCATAGTACTGCAGGTATCTTTTCATCCCAGTCGTCTTTGTCAGTGTTACATATTTTGTTAATCATTTTGTTAATGTTTTGTTAAATGCTTCAATTCCTCCATTCGACTGAGGATGGTAAGCTGTACTCCGATGGTGGTCGATTTGGAACTGATCTATCTGTTAGTGTTTTAATAGTTTTATTAATAAAGTGTGTTCCCTAGTCATTGATTAGGGTTAATGGACATCCAAATCTGGTAATGATATTTTTGTAGATAAACTTAGCAGCTATCTCGCTGAAACATGTGTCGACTGGTTCTGCCTCTGCCCATTTGGTTACGTATTCGACTGTAGTTATTATGTACCTTGCACCTGTTCTCTTTGCTGGTATGGGAAATGGTCCTATGAAGTCGATGGCCCAAATTTCAAATGTCGAACTTGGGTTTACTGATATCATGGGCATTTCTATACTAGGCAGAGGTCGACCCAGCCGTTGACATCTGTCACATTGGCTTACAAAATTTTTGCAATCTTTGTGAAGTGTCGGCCACCATAACCCTGATTGTTGGATTTTCTTTGTAGTTGTATCTGCATGGAAATGTCCTCCCGCAGGTCCATAATGTGCTTCATACATAATATTATCCATTTCATGTTCTAATACACACCTTCTGAGGATGTCGTCTAAACCCATTTTATATAGGTATCCATTTATGAGACTGTATGGTGCATATTTCATGGCTAATATTTGTTTCTTCTTCGTACTCATGCCTTCTAGTGCTTGTCCATCTTCTAAAAACTGAGCTATTTCCTCTAACTCTGTCGGGACTGCTTCTATTCGAAATAAATATGCATCCGGTAAGTCATCTTCGACTCTCGTCTGTTCCTCCCCTGTGTCGATTCGGGATAAATGGTTGGGACCGACATTTAGCTTACTTGGTCTGACAACGACTTTGAATTCAAATTCTTGGAATAGAAGTAGCCATCGACAAATTCTTCCATGGTGTAGAGGCTTATTTACGAGGTATTTTAGTGCTTGGTGGTCGATGTAAAAGATAAATGGATTAGCTAGTAGGTAGTGTCGATATTTTTGTAGTGCAAAGACCATTCGTAATGCTTCTCTTTCTGTTGTCGAATAGTTTCTTTCAGCTTTGTTTAGTTTTCTACTATTGTAAACTATAGGGTAGTCCATTCCATCATCTCCTGGCTGAGTTAGGATTTCTCCTATTGCTAGGCCTGATGCATCAATGTGAACATGGAATTTGATCAACAAGTTTGGAAACCTTAGGATTGGTGCTTCGACTAGCTTTCTTTTTAGTTTTTCAAATGATATGTTGCACTCTGTTGTCCAGTCAAACTCCTGATCCTCTCTTAGCAATTCTTCTAGTGGGTATGTCATATCTAAATAATGTCTTATGAATTTTCTATAATAGCATGTATGACCAAGTAGTACCCTGACTTGTTTTGGATTCATTGGTGGTTTTAAGTCGAGGATAATTTTTATTTTTGTGAAGTCATCTTTAATACCTTCTTTATAGACAATGTGCCCTAATAATATTCCTATAGGAGTTAGAAATACACACTTCTTGATGTTCAAAGATATCTGGATTTGTCTGCATCGTTCCAGCATAAGCCTTAGCCACTTACAATGGTATTTTAGTGTAGAGTATATTGTCCAATCGTCAAAATATACTGCCATTGTTTTGTAAATATACTCCTGGAATGTTTTAACCACAATCCTTGAAAAGACTGTAGGTGCATTTTTAAGTCCAAAAGGCATAACCCTGTAAGCAAATGAGCCAAATTCACATATGAATGTTGTCTTTTTCTGATCTTCTTCGGCTATTGGTACTTGATTATAACCTAATAATCCACCTGTAAACGAATAACATTCATGTCTTGCTACCTCATTTAAGATTTCATCTGCATAAGGAGTTGGAAATGGGTCTGTTAATGTAACTTTATTGAGTTCTCTGAAGTCGACATAGATCCTTAGCTTGGTTGGATCATGTTTCTTTGGTTCAACCACCATTGGACTTGCCCATTCAGATTGGTCAATAGGGTAGATAATACCTGCTGCAAGCATGTTATCAATCTCTTTGTTGACTATCTCTTTGTATTTATGAGCTAGTTTATATGGTCTTTTCTTGATAGGTCGAACATCAGGTTTAATGTCGATATTCATTTTGCCCATTTCATGTACTAGACCTTTGAGATCCTTATAGTCTCTAGCAAATACATCCTGAAATTCTTTCAGTAGGTTTGTTATCTCTGTTGTTTGTGCTTCAGACCAATAGTCTCCAATTTTTGCTATTTTTGGTCGATCATCATTTGATATGTCGACTTCTTTGATTTTCACTTTAGCATCTAACCATTCAGGAGCTTTTGTCTCATTGATTAGTTGAATCCCTTCTTTAAACTGTGAGAATGTAGCAGGAAAGTCTGCTGCAGTCATTCGGTCGATGTCTTCCTTGTCGGTTGTCTCGACTTTGAGCACTGTGCGAATTGGTTTTGTTGTTTCGGCATGGTTTGATTTCCATCTAAAGCTTTTCCCTTCTGAATTTTCATTTTCCATCTGTAGTCTTGTTGACTGTGGAATTGTCTCGATTTGTATATTATTGCATTTTGTCGTTAGCTGGTCCTGTTTTAGGGTTTTGTTTTCTGTCGGTTGTACAAATGCTTTGATCTGTTTTGCTGTTTCGACCAGATTCTCATTTTGGGGTACAAAGTTGAAATCTTTGATAAAATTCTCTTTGAGTTCATGCCATAGGAATTTTTCGCCTTGAGCTTCTTCCATATTGTACCATTTGTTTGGTAAGTCTGAGAGTGATGATGGGAATAGGTGTGGCCATGTTCACTCATCTTTATATCCAAGTCTTCTCCATTCTTTTTCACATGTCTTTATATCGTTTTCTGGATCCTGTCCTTGGGTAAATATAGGTATCTGAGCCTGGTTGGTTAACTTCTTTCCTCCAAATCTTTCTACAAAATAAGTTGAAGCTGTTGTCCATGTCTGAAGTCTTGAATAATGGGTATCCCACCATCTAGCAGCTTGTCATGTACAAGTTTCTACTAAACTTTGTAGTCGGCCATGTTCACCAATGTTCCTACATACTTTCTCCACGTGCATAACTGGTGATTCTCTTTCTTTATATCTTGGGGTTTTTGTGATATTTATATTTGTCGGTTTCAAGGTAGGATATTCCCTAGTTTTCTTCTCAAATATTTTTGGGATGATGGACACCACAAAGCATTGTCTGATTCGTTTCTTCTATATTTTTTGAATAGTCCATCATCCTCTTGCTTTTGTTTCATAGTTTTCAACCTCCCACTCATATAGTTCTACATCTGAATTGTATCCTACTGAGTATTGGTTACCTAAGTAAAGTTCACCATATATATTAGGTTCTTTGTAATCTTCATCGTTCTGTACCTAATATAGTTGTCAGATGTCAACTTCTTCATCAATTCGTTCTGTCCAAGGTTGTCCTTAGGATGGATGGATAGGTATTATTACTTTTTGTCCATTCCCTTTTAATTTTATTCTTTCTTTGTCCAAGGATATCGAGGCTTTCATTTTTCTCCCCCAAGGTCGACCTACTAACACTGGGAAGGAACTGGATCCTTTCTTAGGGTCAATAATTTCGAAGTCGACTTTGGTCAATATTCCTTTTATCGTTGTGTCGACATTTTTCCAGACTCCAATAGGTTCAATTAGGCCTTGGTTGGCTTGTTTCAGATATATGCCTGATTCGTATAATCGAGGTCTTCTTAACTATTCCCATGTGTCTCAAGTCATAATATTTACCTGTGATCCAAAATCGAGTACAACTTATCGGACATGGTATCCCTCAATTTCTAGGTCGACAAGTGGGTCAGCATCACTTTTATCTTTTTGGTTTAAGCTGCAGATATTCTTTGTTTGTTTTTCGGTGTTTTTGTTGTGTTTTATTTTATACAGTAAGTCGATGAATTGAGATATTATTTTATCTTTTTGTACCAAATGTATTATCTCTTTTACTGTGTCTTGTCGATTATAATCTTCTTCTTCTTATTGAGCAAATTCTCTAGATATATTTGTTGCATCTTTATATATTAGTTTTTCTTTAATTGGGTCAGGATAAACATTCTTTTCTTTTATCTTGCTTATTTGGGGGTTATCATTCCAAATTTTTGTTTCTTGTTGGGTTACGATATGTAAATTATTTGTATTGATAATGTCATGTTTTTGCACACACGACAAGACATTAACATTTTTCTTTTTATTTATCTTTTGGAGCATAGTAGGGCAATCCTCCAATGAGTGATCCCCTACTCCACAACTAGTACAAAATTTTAGGTCAGTCCTGTCCTTGTATGGACAGTCTGCATATCGGTGTCCTTCCTTGTAACATGTGAAACATTGGATGGGATGACGTGGTCGGTTGTCTCAATTCCTAGAAAATCGGCCTCGACTTCCATAGCCTACACGTCGGTTGTCAAACCGGTGTTCGTACCGACGACCTTCGTACCTTTGATTATTTTGGTCGTTTTGTGCATTGTTTCATTGCTCATTGTTCTGTGCAACTACGTTCGTCTGATATACTGCCTGATAATTTTGTCGATTCTTTAGATTCAAGTGACAGTCAGCTATGTTATGATTTTTAGTTTCACAGATTGCACACCATGATGCTTTGCCATTCTTCATGTTGAATGGGCAATCTTTTGTAGTGTGCTCTCCATGCTCCTGGAAAATGTCACAAAAACATTTTGTTTGCACAAATCGAACATCCTATCGATAGTTATCTTTCGAATGTCCGGTCAATGAGCATTTTGTTCACCAGATGTCTTGAATTTTAAGGTTTAGCTCTTTTAAAGATTTCTGCATGATCTCGAGTTGTTCTTCCAGTCTATGATCTGTGGGGTATGCTGGAATATCTTCATCCATTTCTACTTGTAGAGCTTTAGTAAGCGCATTCTCATAAGTTTTGAATGTCTCCAAACTTATGTGTCGACAAATTTTTTGTGACAGACTTGCAAGAAACCACTGGATTAGTAGTTGCTCATCAATAACATAATCCAATTGGCTCAGAAGGTCTTTCCAGCGTTTGTCGTAGTTGCGAACAGTTTCTCCTAACTTTTGTGATGTTGTCTTCAATTTCTTAGCTGCTAGATGTTTTGCATTTGGAGTTTTAAAAAATGATAAAAATTGCACTTTGACTTCTGCTTTAGTTGCTCCCGGGGTACTTTCAGGAAAGGTCATGAACCATGTTAATGCTCTTTTCCTTAAGGGTCCAATGAACTGTGCCATCTGTCTGTCTTCAACTGTAACTTGGTTTGCCTCCCATGTCGATTCGCAGATGAACCAATGTCATCTGGGATCTTCGTCGCCCTCATATAGAGGGATGTGCGCTGATCTGTGACCCATGTCAGAGTCACTATCACTATCTTCTTCAGGAGGTGCTGGAGGTGGGGGTGGTGGTGGGGGTAGTGGGATGTTTTTATTCTTTTGTGCAGAACTAGTGTCGATAGAACTCTCATTTTTGTCGGTCGTCTTAGTTGTCATTTCTTATCCGAAAAGCAGTCGGTCGGGGTCAACTTCTCCTATTGATGTCCAACTGCAATTATTTGTCTGCAACTCCAAATTTTCTGTATCTTCCTAAGCTATATTTGGTAGGGGGGTGCTCCTTCGTGTGTCGGGTAAAGTAAGTGGATACTTCGATTGGAGGGTAACGCTTGAAGCGTGACCCAATTTCCTTCTTCTGGTCGATGGATAAGTAGATGATTATCATCGTTTTTCTTGTCGTTTAGTCGGCTCCAAATACCAAAGTCACCAGCTCTTAGTCTGAGGTCCTCTTCGACAATGGTTTGTATCTTGGTACTCAGATTCGTCGGAGGTAGAGGTCTTACCTCCTGGGGAACTTCTACTTGGAGAGCTTCTTGCTACTCTATCCACAAATCTTCTTCCATAGGGGATGCTTCTTCTTCCATGCCTTCTTCATGTCGGTCATGACCCGACTCTAGCGGATTTCTCTCTTGGTCTGTCACCCTAGTACTCATTCCTCTTTGCAGTGCTATAGCTCTTTCTCTTCTTTCTTCCCTTCTTTGCAGCCTCTTCTCCCTCTCTATTTTCCAAAAGTCTGCCGTACCTTTATGTGACACTGTCCTTTCGATTTCCATTTTAAGTCGATTTTTCATTACTGGTGAATGGTATCTCTTTAGTCAACTAGAATCCTCTCCACTTTACCCCGACATACAACCAGCTACCCCCCCATTGCCTACTCGATGCTTTAGAAATCCTGCATAGTTCTGTTCACTTGTTTAGGAAGTATTCCCACTCCCTTTCGGCAATGAATTTCTCCCACTTCTTTTGTTTCTCCACCCAATTAGTATTTTGTGGCGGTTCACGTAGTAATCAATGAGGTTCAACGATATGACCCACTCCTTTCTCTATCAGGAACTTTAAGAAACACAAGAATTGCTCGATGAGGTCTGTGTAGAATTTCTTTTGGATAGTTTTCACCGAAGTTCTTTCTTCTATAGCTTGTTCCTCGTAGAATTCATCGGTGATCTTTTCAAACCACTTCGACAAGTTTGTTCTTCCCCCTTGAATAAGTTTTTCTAGCAGCTGTTGATCTTTAATCACTTCCGGCTTTTTCATCCAGGAGTTTCTTCAAAATCTGGGGCACTGATTCTAAAACTTATCATGAGTCTCGGTAAAGAACCTTTCTTTCACTTGAGCAGTCATTAATCTGTTTCTTCGTGCGTAATTTTGCAAGTAGTTTGCTATTTTATGCTCCCACCAGTTCTTAATCTCTTGTTCTGATATCATCTGCTTGTATACATCTCAAACATGTACTACCGGCAATGCAACCAATGTTGTAATCTCACAGATCACATAGGGTTACCAATAATACACTTTAAGAATAGACACACATAACAGATACAAGAGACAAGAACAAGTAAGCGAAATAACATATTATATTATAATGAAAGGATCCATACAATATAGAGAACCGAACCGAATTCTCATCTGGCTCAACAGCCTAATATATATGAATTGCAAATAGTTACAATTAACTACCCATCGGTTTGGTCAACCGACACGACCTTACGTGGCCGACCTAATCTCTCATTAGTCAGCTGGCCGACTTAGTCGGCTGATCGACTAAGTCGGCTTACCGACTTACTTCTCCAACATAAGGTATTCTTTCTCTACACAGTCATCAACACATCTAGTCAGGTCTTCATCGCATCATCATCATCACGGAGTCATAGAGTCTTAATCATAGATGTTGCCATCATATTCTTATAATTTGATCATCATCCCATACTATATGTCATCAGAATTTTCTACAGTACCAACCCTTTTTCATGCTGGATGTAGGCCTAGCCTCCATGTAGGTATTTATCGACAGAGACAACCCTTTTTCATACTGGATGTAAGTCTACAGTGCCCACCCTTTTTCATGCTGGATGTAGGTATCTATCTACAGAGCCAACCCTTTTTCATGCTCGATGTAGCTCTAGAGTGCCAACTCTTTGCATGCAGGATGTAGGTATTCATCTACTGAGCCAACCCTTTTTCATGTTGGATGTAAGCCTACAGTGCCAACCCTTGTTCATGCTAGACATAGGTCTTCATCTACAAAGCCAACCCTTTTTCATGCTGGATGTAGGCCTCCATCTACAGAGCCAACCCTTTTTCACGCTGGATGTAGGCCTCGCCCTATGCAAGGTCTTTCTCTATAGAGCCAACCCTTTTTTATGCTGGATGTAGGCATATCCCTCTTCTAGGTCTTTATCATCTCTACGAGCAAGCCATCAAGTAGGTACATATCAGGACTTATTATATGCCTCTTCCAAAACCTACAAGACTTCCAGGATTGATTATATGCCATTGCAAAACCTGAAGGAGCATCCTAGGACTGATTACATGCCTTGAAACACCTGTGTACCCTACTATTACCTCATCATCTTCATATCATCTCATCATCACACGGAGCACAACCCAGATACACATAACAAAACACTTACATCAATGACCATGGGAGGCCCAGCTTGCCACCATGTCAGAAAGGCTCTTAGTGCTTACATCAATGACCATGGGAGGCCTAGCCTGCGACCATGTCAAAAAGGCTCTCAACGCTTACATCAATGACCATGGGAGGCCCAGCATGCGACCATGTTGAAAAGGCATATGTGTATCTGTGTCTTCTGGACTCATCACTTCCCCTTGGAAGGAACTTCAATCTGAAGTACACCAAGATTTGCTCTGAAGTATTCAAACTTCACTCTGGCCATTTCTAGCATAGAATCACATGAGAATCGATTACGTCCAAGGATAACCTACTAGATTCGCCAAGACTGATTACATCTGAGGACAACCTATAGGACTGATTACGTCTGAGCAACCTACGAGCTTCACCAGGATTTTATGCCCAGGCAACCTTTCTTATTAGCTATGCTAGAACTCATCACTCCCTCTTTCAAGAGATCTCGATCTAGATCACACACTAGAGATGCACTGTTCCTCTCTCGGTTGTACTCAACTCCATGCAGGACTGCATCCTACCAAACCAGTAGCCCATACTGGATCTCAGACCGAAGAAGCAACCCAAGGTGCTCTTCTTCTAAGTTTTGCTACCAATCCGAATCAACATAACCATGCAGGTTTATCTTCTAATTCGTATCATACTTCAGCCCATATTGAACTGTACACTTTAGGTAGCTCACTGCATGCTTTGCAACCAGGTGAGCATGTCTCAGATTAGTCAGAAACTGGTTCAAGTTGTTCACAACAAATCATGTGTCTGGTCTTGTATTCGTCAAGCACATTAATGGACAAATCATCTGACGATGCATCATGGCATCAATCGTCTCTGATGAAGCTTCACTCAATAGCTTCAGGTTCGATGCCATAGGTGTGGCCATGGCCTTGCAGTCCATCATCCTAAACCTATTTAGGATCTTCACTGCATACTTCCCCTGTCCAAGGGAGATTCCATCCGCACTCTACCACACTTCCATGCCTAGAAAGTAGTGCATCATACCTAAGTCCTTTATCTCAAACTCGACAACAAGTATCCTTCTTGCATCTTTAATGAGTTCCTCTTTTCTTGTTAGGAATAGGTCATTGACATATAACATGAGCATCATTGGTCTTCTACCTTCAACCTTGAAGCAAAGGTTGGAATTTTCTTTACTCTCAATAAAGCCTAGAGCCATAAGTAATCTGTCCATCTTGTTGTACCATGTCCAACCTCAAGATCTTCTGCAGTCACTCTCTCTGAAGTGGCGCATCATTCTCCCTCTTCCTTTCATAGTCTATGTATTGAAACATTTTGTACTGGAGTGACAAGTAGCTTCCTATGCTACTATTATTCTATGTATCCATCCAGGGTCACTGGATACCAAGATCCTTTATCTTGAACCTTTTGAAAATTTCTTCTCACACCCATCTGTGAGCTTGTCATCCTCTATAGGCTTTCATATTCAACCTTGTAGCAATTTTTAAGATCTTCATCACTCTAGGTGATCTTCAAGCTCCTCATGTATGTGTTATCCCATGGGTTCCTTATGAGTTCGTACAAGGCCTTATTTAATTTGCACACGAGTTTGCCAGTCCTGTGTCTCAACTCCCAATGGATGCAAATGTCTCTTCGTAGTCTATGCCTTCTTTCTATGAGAAGCCTCGTGTTATGAATCTTGCCTTGTATCCCACGATGCTTCCATCTACTGCATGCTGGATCATGTAGATTCATTTGGAAGACACTATGGACTTCCCTTCAAGTCTCGATACCACATCCTAGAGATCATTCTTCTTGAACTGGTGCTCTCCTTCCCTTTCTTCTTGGCTACTTCTTCATAGCTAGAAGGCTCTGTATCAATGATGTGCTCAACAGTGTCACATAACTGGAGTGTGTCTGAGGCCTCTTTATTTCTTTGAAAGTATCATCATACTATTCTTCATCTTGGATTATTTCTCATGCCCGAGGTGGTCTTCATCTCTCGAGGTGTATCTACCGTTCTCTTTATATTCTTCTAAAGCTCTTTCTTTCGCCATGGTGTCTTTGACCTGACAAGATTCCAACAAAGAGGTTTCAATGTAGATAATTAGTAATGCAATGTAGTACAACAACATTGAATTCTTACCCATCATGCTCAATTCAGTAGTATAAATGCAAATACTCAAACATGCATAACACATCAACTGAATATAAACAAATGCATAACCAAACAATCTCATGAAATGAAAATTGAATCCTCATCTTTATTTGTTTTGTGGGTAGACTCCTTATTGATCCTTCAGCTTCATCATCTTGTTCATTCATAACAACATCATTTCTTATCCAAATGCTAAGATGGATAAGAGATTCTTCAAGAATTGAGTCCTTCATATTCCTCTTCGCTTGAGGGATCTTCTTTGAATCATGAGAGCTTGATCTTCAGTTGTTTCTCTTCTCTTATTATGAGTCAAGCTTCTTCTTATGTTTACTCTTCCCAAAGGCTACTGAAGGTAATCACTTTCTTCTGGCACACATTCCTTGAATGAATGAATCCCATGATCTTGGGAGGCCATTCAAGGTGGTTATAACAATATCTTATTCTTCTTCGATTGCTTCGTCATAGCATCAAACACTTCCTTTTTGTGTTTTCAAGGATGACACATGAGGGATGAGATGATCTTTAATATAATCTGCAATGATTCTCTTGGCTCTAGCCTTAGCCTCATCTCCCTCTGGCTCCTAGAACTTTCTTACTGAAATACCGATCCAAGTCAATTTCTTCAAGGATCACGGAGGTCCTATACTTCCATACTTGAAATTTGTCAGCTTCACCAAGCTTTTCATCAAGCTGGTGTGATTAGTCATTTTGAAATGATAACCTCAATTGTAAATAGTAAATTTTTTTAGATCTTATCGATTTGAGGTGTCCGTCGCAGTTCTGGAGATGGTTGATCTAGGGTTTGTCAGAGAAACCCTAAATTTCAAAAACTTGGAATTTCAAAGTTCTGATTGGGTGGAATATGGGCCTATTCAAGGCAAGCTATCCAATGTACTCCTTTTCTTAAAACAATGGAGGGAAGCTCCCATAACAGGAAGCCCTAGGTTTCCAATTTCTTCTGCATATATGACTGATATTTCTTCTGCTATATCTTTGAAGTTTCAGATCCTTATGGTCTAAAATTTCTCACTGTGATATCCTGATAAGTCTTGTTTCCAACCCCACAAGTTAGACCAGAAATGGATTCTCCAAGTGGGACTTATGATAAGTTTCCCAAGGTGATTGTTTTGGGGATTGTTCAACATAATGAAATTTTTGTGGACTGACACATGTCACTGTTTCACAATCTGGGTGTGAAAAACGTACCAAAGAAACTACAGTCTGTTCCCTACCTGGAACATTTTGCAAAATTTCGTTTGGACCTTCCCAGCCCGAGATATAGCAAATCTCCCTAGGTCACCTATTTATGATTGTATTTTGGAGGAGGCTGGAACCCTGATTTTGAGGAACCATATCTCCTGAAGTATAGCGAATCTGAGGTTGAAATGTTTACACATTGTACAAAACAAATTTATCTTTGTTCTATAAAAATTTTGGCTTCTGATCCTTCTCCAATCTCACGTTATACCGAAAGTTCTAAGATTACTAAATTCAGACTTCTAGGGTTTTCATGCATGAATCCCTAATTTCCGTTAGTTGCCATTGCAGCTGTATTTCGGTTGTACAGTGAAACTTCTATGATTCAGAAACTAATACCACCAATATATACACTCTAGTAAGGTGAGTTATGCTGACCCTCCTTTCTTGATGATCTGTGGAGAGAACACCTTTAACTAGGAAGCCCTAGTTCCCGCAGCTGCACAATGCCTTCATTCGAAGAGGCTTTGATACCATGCTAGATTTTCTTAAGATCTGATTAGATTATCTAGGATCTTTATCTGAAAGAATAACAAGTACATCAAAATGCATAAAATGTAAAAGATACACAAGACACAAATATTTTTCATCGAGGAAACCATAAAGGAGAAAACCCCGCAAAATTCTTCAGAATAGTAAGATGATCAAAAGCAGTAATAATAAATGTTCAACAATTATCTTTCTCTCCTCCTATGACTGTCTCTCTCTCTCAAATGCCTTAGAGAGTGTGTGAGGTGTGTATAAATTAGGGAGAGCGCCTCCCTATTTATACCCTTTCAAGTGACTGACCAAATATAAGACTCGAGACTACATGTCATCTCACATGGGGCACACTTCTCCTAGAGAGACCACAATTACATATTACATGATGTTACACTGGGGACTATTTCCCCAAATTACAACAGAGGTTTTACCTAAACATCTAAACATAATTTAGACATCCCATAAAGGGGTAACACACATCCCCAATGGGGGTACAACAACATACAATGATGATATACATCAGAATATCTTCTAAAGTTACAAATACATCAACAAAGCCATTGCTAAGCTATTCTTCGAGCATGTTTGGGTTCATTTTGGGCTGCCACAGACTATCATTTCAAATCGGGACAATAGATTCCTGAGCGCTTTCGGGTATAGTCTATGGTCATTGATGGATACCAAGCTCACAAAATCGACTTCCTTCCACCCCCAGATCGATGGATAAACAGAGGTAGTCAACTAGATGATTATGCATATTCTGAGAATGTACAATTCTAAACATCCACGCACATGGGATGAGAGCCTTACTTATGTTCAACATAGCTATAAAAAATCTCTTCATATCTCTAACGGTCATAGACATTTTTAGGTGTGCATGGATTTCCAACCACTGGCCCCAATTGATGTAGCTCTGCCCCTTGCATCCACATAAGAGGAATCTTCCCATGCTTAGTCTAAGGCTGATAAGGTCACCACAATTGTTGAATGAATCAAGCACATCTGCCAATAGGTCCATGGAATTTTGTAAAAGTCCAATACTAAGCATAAGCAACGACATGACCAACATCGAGTTTCACACAAGTTTCAGAATGGGGATAAGGTTTGGTTGCATTTGCAGAAAGAGAGGCCCGCAGGGCCCCATCGCAAGCTTCGTCCACTTTGATATGGGACATACACCATCACCAAGGCACTTGGTGACAATGCCTTAGAATTAAGTATTCCTCCATTCCTTGGCCTGCACCCAATATCAATGTGAGGCTCCTTCAATGATAGTTTGCACCACTATTGGACACCTCGGAGGTGGCAAAACAATTAACACCTACAGAGCTTAATACCAACTGCATGGAACAAGAAAACATTGATCAGATCATGGGCACACAGGTTAAGGGAACCCACTAGTAGAATATCCAACTATATCGAGTTGTCAAAGCAAGGCAAATCCTCCACCAAGGCAAGTGGCTCACCAAGATTCAAGTTGAGTAGAAGTTTCCACATTTGATGGGGGCACTAAAAAAATGGAGACCATTGCTTAATGAGGGGGGAGGACTGATCCAGATGGGTATAGGTGGCCACCCACATTTCCACCGGCTCAAAACAATTTTCCATGTAGGCAATTTTCTTGTAATTTTCTACGTTTTTTCGGGTCCCAATCTCTTGGGGTTGTTTTGAGGCCCTAAACTCCATTTTTTGGCAATTAATAGAGACAAATAGTAGCCAAAATCATGCATTTGATACCACTCAAAATTTGTAAATCTCGGATAGACCTTTCCAACAGGCTATTGTGCACCCCAAACAGAGATCGTATGCAAAATTTATGACCTCGCAAAGTTGACTATTCAACTAAACACCTTGGGGCCACAAAATTTATGATGATTCATCTCCTAGGGTTAGGTTTATGGTTTTTTCCTCTCCAAGACTTTATGATAAAATTCCCTTTGACCTCCTTTCATATTCAACTTGTCATGAGTGAGCATAGAGGCCACATCTCTTCTCAGAGATATAGCTACCACCATTCTAGTTGCTTTTGTTATACGATACATTCTATTTCATTCATTTAATAGAATATGAGTTTATTGTATCATTGTGTTTATTGCCATATATATGTGTATGCGAATATATATATTCTCTTTCATTTCATTCTCATGTAAATATGGATAAGGAGAAGATAGTACGAGTAGTTTAGAAGTATTTCTATTGGTCAAAGCTTCACTAGGATGTTAGTAAGTGTCTCATATCATGCACTGCATGCCCCATTGCCAAGCCTTCTGGATACTCCCGACAGGCCCTGGGAACCCATATCGATAGATTATATTCCAGACCTTCCTTCATCCAAGAATGGTAATGATTGTGTATTCATGGTTGTTGATAGACTCTCCAAGATGACCATTCTTATAGACTATGGGAAGAGTATCACCACTGAAGCCCTCTTCTTCAAGAATCTATGGGTACATTTTGGAACCCTACAAACCATCATCTTAGATCAGGACAATTCATTCTTAATTACATTTTGGTTAAGCCTCTGGACACTATTGGACACCAACCTTATCAAATCCACCTCGTTCCATCACCATACTAATGGGAAATCGAAGTTTTCAACATAATGATTATGCACATCTTGGGCATGTAGACTTCCAAGCATCCACACATGGGATGAGATCCTTCCTAATGTTCAATACAACTACACCGGATCCCTCCATAGCTCGACAAGCCACAAAACTTTTCAGGTGGGCCTAGGATTTCAACCATTGGATCCCATTTATGTAGCACTACCCTTTGCACACACACTGGCAGAATTCTCCCATGCTTGATCAGAGGCTAACAAAGATAACGGATTCATTGAATGGATTCAACACATTTTCCAACAGGTCCATGGTATTTTACAGAAAGCCATGCTAAATACAATGAGCTCCATGATCAACATGGGGTTCCACACAACACTAGTATAATTTTGTAAATTAATGACTACGTGACTAAAAAAGTTAGTCACGAGAGTTTTCTTAAGCTAAATACTACTAAATTTGAGCAACACAACTAAAAATAACTAAATTAAATGACTCATTTAATCATGGGATAAATATGACTAAAACCAAAATGGACAAAAAATTAATATTTGCCTATATATATATATAGAAAACCTTAGTTTTTTATTATTATAGAAAATGGATAAAAAAGGAGAAAGGTGTTGCAAAATGCAGAAAATCCCCTTCTCATCTTCTTCGGAGGAAGCTAAGGGGAAAAGGTGCACCTGCTACATATTTTACCCCATTGTTGAATGCGGGTGGGCAAGGGGGACTTTCAAATATATAAACCTCTTATTTGTGATATTCACCCCAATATATACACATAATCAGATCAAGAGAGAAGGGATTAAACAATGGCGACGATGTCCATTCCAAAGAGTTGTATAGAGTCAATAAAATATAAATGTATTGTTTTCCTTTTTCACTATGTAGATATACATGGATATGTTGGATAGATATTTGTGCGTGATTATTTGGGTGTATGTTTTTGCTTATACAAGAAATGTTGCATAATAGCTCATGATTTACTGGTGCACGAACACACTCTACATTGTAATCATTGGTAGCTTCTTTGGGGTACAACAACTTTATTTCGCTTGATCTAAAACATGTTGATTAGGGTTTCTTCCAATTCGGTCATTTGCGAGTTATTAATGATTGAGGTTCCATCATTTTTTATGCATTCCCTATGTTTTAATATAAATTCTACCATCTAAATCATAAAAAATCACAAGAAGAAGAATTGGAATAAACCTTAACCATCTCGTTTAAGGTTCATGAAACACAATGGCCAAATACCCCCAAAGTTGTAAGGTTTCTAGGAAAAAATGTTGTAAATTTTCTATGAGGTATTGGACTAGGGTTTTAATTGGAACATGGGCCCGAAGAATGAATTTTTTTATGACATATTAGGTGGAATGACATGACAAGAAAGATGCAAAACGTTGGAAAGTTGAATATTTTGAGATTGGCAATCCCGTGGGAATAGGAAAATTTGACAATGTGTACCTCTCTAGAGAGAAAAAGGTAATTCGAAAAAAAATCACCCTGCAATGTCCTCACATTCATATTTATTAGGAATAGCTTAGACGTGCCCATATGATTGTAACCAAATTTTCGTCTCGTGTCCCAACAACCAATGAATTTATTCGTAGTGTCTTGCATCTCCATTGTCACTACTTGGTGGGTTTTTCCCATTTTATCAACATAGATGATGCTTTAGTTATGCCATTTGATGAAATTGGAACAATGGGTCTTCTTTCATAATTCACAAAGAGTATTGGGTGTAACCATCTCTTCGGATTCACCCTATGAAATAACAGTGGAAATTAATTCATGATCAGGATCACCATAATGGGTTATTTGTAATATTTCTTGCCACTATGAAAGCTTGGGACTCACCGTGACTAAAAAATATATCTCTTGAATTATTTATGTGTGTTTTGGGGACTCAACAATAATGTAAATATCAGATGGTTGTTTTCAACTCATCGTTGAAATGGATGGCTAGGTTTTAATGTAATAATGGGATGGAATACTCGTTATTGATAAGCATGTCTAACCTATTGTATTCAGGATGGATATTGGTCCTTTCCCCTAAACGGTTGCATTTCGTTTCTACCTCATAAAATCTCCTTGCACATATTTATCCTGAGCAATCCTTGGAAAAATATTGTTTATCCTTTTGAATTAGTTGGATTTCTCCTCCCCCTTTTCATGCCTGATCCTTTTTATGGACTTGAGACCCAATGTTAGTATCCTTTACTTATTGCCAGGATAGCAACATCCCAGTCCCCATGGATTCATGTACATGCAATGGGTGATAGCACCAATGGATACCTCTCCGCTAGTCCACATTACAACCCATGGAACAAGGACTGTAGTGCTCCCGATGATGGAAACCATAATGTTGGTGATATGGGCAATATTATTGTTGGAGAGGATGCTGTGGTTAATTTATCTATCAAAGAATAGAATATTCCTTTGAAGGGGCCAAATTCAATAGTTGGAAGGGAAGTTGTTGTGCACATGGATCTTGATGAACTTGGAAAATGAGCTAAGAAAAACAATATGAAATGCTAGTGGAAGGCTTGCATGTGGTGTGATTGGATTTCAATTAGCTGTCTAAAGTCACATTTCAAGTTTTGTAGTTAATGCACATGGTTTTAGAAGTAGCCATTTGATCAAATTTAGGATAAAGCCTTTCTAGATCAAAATCATGATGTGTTATCTTCTAGTCATAATTACAAGTACTCTCTTTAATATGCGTTATATCTTTGTTTACTGTTAATTATTTGATTGCTAAAAAAATGAAGTAATTTGTTGCAGTGCATCATTTGACTCAAAGATCAAACTATAGGATTTTGAGAAAGGAAGCCAATTGTTCAACTTGACTAGTCATTGGTATGTAAATCGAATTCATTGTGCTTTTTATTGTTATCCAGCAAATATAATTTCCTTGTTACATTTCAAGTCATTATTTTTTCTTTTTAAAATTTATGTTGGCTTCTTGGTAGAAGATTGAGAACTTCGGTTTGAGAGCATTATGCTCTAGTAAAGTGAACCACAATCCTAATTTCATGTCAGTTTTCATTTACTGCAGAATATGAAGGAAAAAGGAATGTATTCTTGATTATGTGCTTATGAAATATATTTAATCATGGAAAAAGTCATAACAAAGGAGAGAGTTTAACGTGTAGGGTTTTCCCTTCTCTTGTTTGGTTTAAACTCATTTCCATTGCTATGCTCGGAAACTGTCTCCAACATTTTCATCAATTGGTATGCCCCCCATAATAACTTGTAACATTCTATGATTAACACTATCGATAGTGTTCTTCAACAAGTAATAATGTTTCTGTAGCACGTTATAATGTTCTACAAGAAGGATGTGACATTTTGCAATAAACTATTTTATTCAACACCAAATTGTAGAGTGTTCTATAACAAGTTGTAGCATTTTGCAATAGCACTCATATAACCTGTTAGCACCTGTGCTAAAATTTGAGGGTTTTTACAAATACATCCACACTAATTCCCCTGCAAAATATTAAGTCGGTAAAAAATGGGGGGTAAGGGAGAAAAATTTCATATCTTATGACCTAGACGTATGCAGAAAAGGGTTTGAAGTTGCTTAGAAGGCTTATACCTAAGCCTGAAATAACCCACATATCCATAGCATCATGAGTTTGTTTATATTATTTATTTGTTCTTCTAATTCATTATCACATCCATATTGTGATTTGTTGTCATTTTTTGACTTTCTGATCTCGTCTTCTAAGTTTTGATTATGAATTTTTAAACATGATATTTCTTTATCCTGATCAGATAACATTTTCTTGTTATCACTTATGGTTCATTCTAGCTGTCAATTTTGGTTCCATAAGCGATGATTCTCATTGTCTCTCCACTCTTTCAACCGCTTCTGTGTCTTAACGTCAGCTTGTATACTTTTATTGATTGCCTTATATTGCTCTAACTCGTCCACTGTTGTTTGTAGCTATAATTTGATTTCCAAATATGTAGGTGCCATTGTTTGTGACTTTGTTTTTACTTCACTTTTGTCTTCTTTTCTTTTTCTCTTTTTTTCCAATAATTTTGTAAAATGCGAGTAGATTGGGTGGTTGGGAGGAATAAGTGTTACCTTCCCCACCTAGGTTCAAATCTCACTTGCTATTATTATGCACTTTTTATATTCAAACCCAAACCCACTTTAAGAAACCACATGTGGTTTCACTCTTACCTTATTCTTTTCTTAACTTTTATCTTTTCTTTTCTTTTCTTTTCTTTTACCTCCTTTTTTGGGGGGGTTACTTTGACCCTTTTTTATTTTTTAAGGACAAAGGCCTATTTTTTGGGGAAACCCAAATCTACACAAGGTGTAAATAATGTTGTCCAAGTTCCGTATAGCTTTGATACCACTGTAACATCCATAGTTGGATATTCTCAATTAAGTAATTTCTGAAATAACCTACATATCCGTAGATAATAAAATATGAATAAATTGATAGCTAAAAAGATGATAGGATATTACAACATAGCTCGCCTTTAATATGGCTTGAGCGTTTCATAATGAAGAGCTATGTCCCTTCACATTAATAGCTACTACTATAATAATTATTAGTTATTATTTTATTTAATTATTATCCTATTTGTGTTCGTTACAGTGTTCTACAACAAGGATGTGACATTTTGCAACAAACTTTTTTATTCAACACCAAATTGTAGAGTGTTCTATAAAAAGCTGTAGCATTTTGTAATAGCATTCATATAAACTGTTAGCACCTGTGCTAAAATTTGAGGGTTTCTACAAATACATCCACACTAATTTCCCTGCAAAAGATTAAGTCGGTTAGAAATGAGGGGTAAGGGCAAAAAATTTCATATCTTATGACCTAGAGGTATGCAGAAAAGGGTTTGAAGTTGCTTAGAAGGCTTATACCTAAGCATGAATGTCAAAATGGTAAAAAATCCTTAAGTGAGACCTTGGATACAAGCGTTATATGAAAAATCTGCATTTCGATCTTGGATCGATGCCTAAGGACAAACTCGCATAGAGATCAACGGTCCAGAAAGGGCATAAGGAAAAAAAGGAAAAATTTCGATTAAGAAAGTTGGAGAATCAGCATTCCACTATTTGGCGGAATTGGAAAGGCGGAAGGTGGAAAAGGGAGAAATTTTGGTTGAAAAAGTTGGTGAACCCAATTTCCATAATCCGCGTTTTGTGATACGCAAGATCGACGGTTCAGAAGGCTTCTACAGAAGATCAACGACTTGGAAGGGAGTGGAAAGGCAGAAGCAAAAAGATCAAATTAAGCTTTGTGAAAGCAGAAATCCCACCTTCTGCAATCTGCTACCCGCAGCTTTGATATCAAATCAATGGCTCGAAAAAATTCTACATAAAGATTGACGATGTGAAAAAAGGAAACATGTGCATGGGATAAGTAGATTTTCCAATATGTGAAATCTGGTAGGGCCAACAAACTTTAAGGGTGGAAATCAAGGTGGATTTTAGATCCACGACCGAGGATCATTTCATGATGAGAACTAGCAAGGGGTAAGTCATACTGGAGGATTGCGAAATTAGATAGAAGCTGCACCATTGGACGGTTGATATGCGGGTAAGATTGAAATCTACGGCTAGCATGGGTTTCCCTGGTTGAAGATGCAAGGAGGAATAAAATTGTTGCAGACCATTCGAGGATGCTCTGAGCAATCATTTTCATCAAGAAATCCTGAGTTCCAGATGTCAATTTTTCCATTTTGATCCATCACGAGTATCCCAGTGTGATTTCTTGATTTCTTGATTTGTTTGTCATCATGGTGAATCTTCCAACTCATAATTTGTTAGGATTTAGTGTGTGTGGGTTTGATTCCCATGATGTAAACTGAGTTTTGGTGCTATGCTTTGAGATTCGTCTCAGAGGCGAATTACTCTATAAATATAGCCTCAATACAGGAACAAAGGGTATTCATTTTGAAAGCCTTTGTGCTCAGTTTGTAGTTTTGAACTCTTTCTTAGAAGTATTAATGGAAAGTATTTCATGAGTATCTAAGATTCATCACGATGTTCAATGTTCAGTCTGTGTTCCCTTGTATACTTCATTTCCATGTATGTGTAGTTTCAGAAAATGCGTTTCTAGTTGTATGCAAGGAATTCGTTCTCTGTTAAGCGCTCCTTGGGTCAGATAATGCACTTGTGATGTGTTTATGGTAAATGCATTGGAATTCGTCCTCTATTAGATGCTCCATTTCAATTATCAACCTCTATTGTTGCTTCTTCTAAAGGTGTTTTAGGAGATTCATCCACAGATAGGTGCATCCTGTTTCATTGGGCTTCTTATTATTTCCCTCAAAAGATACTTTACTGAACATTAACACTTACTTTGCCTCAGATTACGAATGTTACCACTAGTCATTATGCTTTAATCCCTTGAATGTTTCAGGCTTTGACTCCATTTCCCAATGGTGATGTCTGTTTGTTTGTCTTACACTCTGTGAAACCCAAACAACCCATTCTATTCAGAAATCTATCCTTCTAAATGCTTTCTTAAAGCTGTATGTGTATGTGAATGTTCCTGTGATAAAGAGAGAGCCCTCTCTGACTGTATAGGCTAGAATACAGTTTAAAGACTGGTTTGAAATGGTTACCCCAGTGATTTCCTACCACAACCATAGGAAAATTATTGGGTGATAACACAACCAACATTAGTATTAAAAAAAACATGTAAAGTGGAGGCCTATCACCAACACTATCCTTCATAAGGCTTAGCACCCATATTCACTACATATTCAACTGTTGCCGTTTAAAGCAAAAACATCAAAGGTCATACAAAACTATTGGAATGAGTTTAAAGTCACTTCTACAAAAAGTCAAATTACAAGACACTGCAAAGAAGTCATATGTATATATAATTCATGTGTACACAATATATTAAACAATAGAAACAATCAAGCATAAGGATTAATTGTGCATGGTAATGTGGGTTGGTTTGTAATTTCACAAACAATGCATTTTAGATGGAATAACATAAGGATTAATAAAATTTGTATATATAACCTAAATATGCTTGCTAGTATTTTTAATAATTAGCCCTTTGTGGTGCTAGATCTATGGATCAACAGATTGACTTGTGTTCTCCTCAAACTTCCATTATGGGATGTGTCCTAACTTTGCCATAAATTCATATAAAATTGTGCCTAGGTCATGTGTGAGTTGCTTTAATGACTTTTTTTGGTGCCTATTTAGTCCAACTATGGGTTCTTAGGATCTAAGATTGTAATACCTCGTGTGTTAAGCCCCAGACATATGCAATTTGTAATTGTTTATTATTGTGGACATGGTGTCGGAAAACGGGTCTTTAATGACCTAGAGACATTATTATTTTTTTGTAAATAATTAATCAACGAAAACAATTGGCACATCGAGGACCACTAAAAGAGTATGGGAGTCCTAGATCCACAATGTGAGGGGGAATGGGAACAATCTTAGCCCTTTAGAACTTGTTTGGTTGATCTTGGTCCATATTTATGCCTTAGTGGCTTTATTAATTGATGATCACCCAAACATTGTACAAAGGACCAAACTTTTGATTAATTTATCCTATGTTGGTATTGTTGAGCCTACTTCATGATTTAGTGGGCCTCCCTTGTGTTTGGGTGGGTGCCACTTGTTTATTGGTCCCTTTGGTGGTTTTGTAACTCCTTTGTGGAGGTTACACTTGGTTTTGTAACTCCCTTTTACACAAGTGTTCCCTCAATGGCTATTTTTAGCCTTAACACCTCAAAATTTGTGTAAATACTTATGTAACTCCTTGTGTAAATACTTGTGTAAATCCTTGTGTAACCTCCCTTGTCTATTTTGGGAATATTCCTTGGCTTGTGTGACACTTCACCTCACTAATTTTGATTTTTTCTTCATGGATGATGTGTCCACACATGAATTTGAGTTGGGTGGAGTGGCTTGGAGTCATTCTCCTTGAAATTAAAATTGCTTGGGTTGGATTAGAGTTGACCTCTTAAGGTTGGGTTATCCCCCTTAAATTGACTCAAGTTGTCTTACCTTGGTTTGATTTGACCCATTGAGCTAGAATTACCTTCTTTGGTGTACAGATCCATGTTTGATATCCTTGGTTAGGGGGTTGATTTCCATGGTTCTTTTGGATTGTTGTTGATTATGGTTGTTCATACCTTTGATGTTCCTATGTTTCCACTACTTGGATTTATCCTTGACCTGCACGTAAATCCTGATGGTGAATGGCGATATCTCGATGGCCTAGGGGGTCTCGATTACCATTTCACCTGGTAGTGGGGTGGAAGAGGAAGTATGTGGTGAGGAATAGAATATTGGATTCTCAATATGATACTTGAGTTATTCTTCAGTACACCTCTATTGTGTATCTGTGGCCTCAACTTGGGGGTGGCCTATCAAAGTGAGATCTGGCTTGGCAGTGCCAAAGGCTGGGTGGAATGTGGTCCGGATGATGCTAGTTGCGCATTGATAAGATAAGTGATTATCTCATGATTATTTAATTTACTTGTATATGATATGATTTATTTATGGATGCACACGAAATGTTTGATGAAATGTATGAGTTATTTGTGGAAGAAATTTCTCATAGAATTCAATCTATTTATGAAAGTAAATTTTATGAAGGAATTGGAAACTAGTTTTTGGGATTTTGTGCACAAATTGTTTGAGAAAATAAGTATTTGGTACCTCTTCTACAGAACTAATATTTCTTCCCATGTTCATTATATATTATGTATTTTTATGGTACAATATCCTCGGAATGATTTAAGACACTTGTCTTTAATGCTTCTACCTTTTATTCGAAAACTAGTTCTTTGATCGGACTGTTTGGCATAGTTTGGAGAATTATTACATAAAGTGTTTGTAAAAATTCCAGAGTGTTACTTTTATGCTTATGTATGATAAATAACATTTAAATGTGTGTGATAATGTGAGGATAAATATTCTTGGTGGCATTGGGGAAATGTCTACCGAAATTCTAGATCAATTTCCAATTTCTAGCTCCTTCAATGGAATTGTTTTGAGTAAATTTGTGAATTTGCATATGAAGTGTTTGAATAAATGTTAGAATGAGATATACCTCTGTTATGACTGATAAAATATGTTATTTATAGTTGTAATTGAATTTATTCTAGCGATTCCTAGAATTACTAGTCAATTCAGATGAGTAGAATTAACTTATTTTGTGGATTGTTTAATGGAATGCATATGGATGGAAATCTACAACCATATGACTATAAGTGATCCCTGATATGCTTTCCTTGAGCTACAATAGTCATATATTTCTCTTTATTCAGTATTTGGAAAGTTCAATTGAAAACTAGGTACATTGCAGTGAAATTGGCAAATAATTTTTGGATTCAAATCTCCGTTTTTGGTAAAAAATGAATGTACAGCCATATGCTCTGTTATTGGTGATTTACTTGTGCTGTAGAATTATATTTTCCAGATATGTACCTTCACCTCTGTGTTCCTTGGAACTCGGTACGATTGGTTTGATTAAATTCCTAAGAGTGTTTATTAAGTAGTTGTACTAATTGAACTTGAAATATCCTTCCTTTATGTACTCGGATCAGATATGCAAAAGTACTTTATTTTGTTGTACATGCATGCTTAAATATGTGTATAATGGCCGTAGGTTCACTTTTTGGTTCATTGGAATGGTTGTGTGTTGAATTTGTGCAAGACTGGTTGTTAGTATTGAACAACTAGTTAACTAGTTCTCTAGAATCATTTTCATAATTACTATGTTTAATTAATTGGAAAATGGTAATTAGCCCTGATTTAAATGTTATTAGGTGTTAATTAGCCATTGGACTTTATAAACAGCGGTTAAGTGTTAAACAAATGAAATTACAATAAGTACCATCAATTATGCGCTAATTGTCGTTAAGTATCGTAATTGGAACACTAATTACTAATTAATCATAATTAAGAGTAAATGGCCTTTAGATGTGGAATTTATGTCTGAATTGGATTGGAATTGATATGTGGTATTGATAGAAGGTGTTAGTAATCCGTCCCGTCCCTTGGATAAGACGTTGGAATGATTATTGAATTTATTTTAAATTTTTGGTAATTAAAGGGACTTTGTCATGATTAAATATTGAAAAATGAATTTTAATATTTGTTTAACTAATCCATTGTGCTAAAATTATCTAATTATCCTTAGAGAGCTAATGATATGTCCCTCAGGCCAATTGATATCCCACGGGACATTACAAAGATAGTAAATTTTCTATTTCCCTTGTGAGGATTCCCCTCATTCTAACATAATTGTCAGTGATTGGCTATTTTAGCATAAGCCTACATGTAGATGGACCAAAATTTAAGCTTGAACATAATATTTTAAAATGAACAAACTTGATCTAGTATTCCTTATACATTTTCTTTGTACTGTAACTTGGATGGATAGATTCGTCGCTTGAAGGAATTATGAAGTTAATGGAAGTTCATAACATCTCTTTTTTCTTGTTTGTGTTTAACAAATACAAAATGTGGACTTGGATGAAAAAGAAAGTTAAGACTGTGAATGCAGACCTACATGTGCATATTTCTACTAATACATACAAAAACAAAGATGCGACTATTGCACTACTTGATTTGCTAATGAATCTAGTTGATGTAAGTTTCAATCTAAAATATACATGGGTAGTGCTTGCCAATATATGAGGAAATTTGATGAACTATAAATTCTTTAGTCTAGCATTTTACTCTTACAACTTTCTCTCTCATAATTGTAAATGTTTTTGGTTTGAATAACCTTGAAACTAGTCTAAAGTAGTATTTGGTTTGAAGTTTTGTATTTTTATCAATTACCTGTTGAGTTATGCTTTGGTGGCAAACATAAGAGTCATTAAAAAAAAACCCAAAAAAAACTTCAATGAACAATTGATAAAATTATTAAATTTCATTTAATTGCAATTTTAAAGTTACATGAAACCATATCTTTGGGAGTGACCAACAAAGAATTATGGTTGGTCTTTAAACATATAATAATTATTTTTCAAAAGTATTATAATTGAAATTTGAAGATATCAACAAGGGAGGCTGCTAAAGACAGCAAGTCCTTGCCATAAGAATTTGATCAGTAGACAATAGATGAAGTGCATAAGAACAACAAGTAGTTTAAGTGCATAAGAACAACTAGTTTTATAGAGCATAGCTAATTTACACCGAAAAACTTGTTTGCTAACACGCTTAATTAAGTCAATTGTTGGAACTTGTTTGTTAACACGCTTCATATACCTATACACAAACTCCACTGGCAGTAGTCCAGCCAAGATTCATTAAGTCAATTGTTAGAACTTGTTTGCTAACACGCTTCAGATACCTATACACAAAATACTACTACTTGGGACCATACTTACACTCAAGCCTTGGGAACCTCAGACTCTTACCTATGCCTTGAGATGAAATTACACTCAGACATACTGCCTCTTTATTTGAAGATCCTCGGGCAAAGAATGGAGTTTAATTGTGCAAGCTGTTCATAATAAGTTAAAAAAATAATAGCTGCTGGTCTGCAAAAGGCTCTAAATCGCTTGATTTGGTAGATAAAGTTAACATCCTTATAGCTTGGATTTTCTCAACACGGAATCAAATTAGCTTGTTATTTTTATACGATATTATGATTAAATTAAATTAAGGTGTTTGATGAGATCGTAAATTTAGTTGGATTCGTTGAAAGGGGTAGGTACACTTGGCTCTCCTTAATAGTATTACCTTCCCCACATTCATGCGGGCATTAACACTTGCCAACCTGCTTCTCCTAGCAGCCACCTGCTTGACATGTAATAAAACGCCTAGGACTAGGTGTAGAGCCCATGGACTACATGGATAGGAGAAGCAGGTGGCTACTAAGAGAAGTAGGTGTAGAGCCCATGGACTACATGGACTGCTACTTAACCTAAAAACATTTTTAATTTTTAATTGTTGCCTCTGGTGCTAAAGACTCCGAAGAATAAGTTCTGTCTGAATAAGTTCCCTTGATTCAATCGGAATAAGTTTTGTTTGAATCAAAGTTTCTACGCACGAAGGATTAAACGATAGGTATATGTCCGATTAAACGATAGGTATATGTCCGAGAGTATTCTAGCTTTCCCAGGTTCTGCCTGCAGCAGCCTCCCTCCATCAATTGATCAATGCAGCATACTTCAAACCCTGATATCGTCAATGATTTGCAACAACGAAGCTTGTTGCTGCCTATGTCCAGTTTTTGAACCACTAGTTGCTTTATTTTGAGATTCATTTGCAACAGGTCAAACTTCTTTCTCAAGACACAGCCAAAAGTGGGGCGCACTTGATCTTTAGAGGGAAACAACCCTAGAATCTCCAGTCAATCTCTAGATAGTATTCATTTGTCAGGGTGATGGAGAATTAGCTTCACGTGTTTACGTCCAGGACACTCCTTGATCTTCACAGTGCTTTGTGACCACAAGGAACGGATCATGTCTCTTGAACCGACCAACACCAAACCTGTAAGAATTAAGCATCTCAAACTCCTCCTTTCATTGTATAAGAACCGATGGTGAAAGGAGCTTTCGGCCACGGGTCTATTTTATTTCTCTGAAGATCAGTGGCAACACCATGTATGATGGGCAGGGCACAAGCTATGCGAAGGTCCAATAATAAACATGTGAACTATTAGTGATAATAGGTTATATGTCGTCTTGCCTGGAAATTGAAAATTAGAGGTTTTGATTTTAGCGATTTCATTTAAGTCTATCAGACATACTTACCGAATTTTGGACACCAAACTTTGTCTACGGGAGTATGAGAAGATAATCTATCATTTCAATGTTCTGTTCTGAGATAATTAGATGCATAACTTTTGCCATAATATTCATGGATATGCATGCCAATATAGTAGTAACAATCAGACTTTAATCATGAATATGCCATTGCAGTAATAGTCATACTTTCAATTATATTTTCCATCTAAACTAATAATATGACATCTAATTATGTTTGTACTTA